>JBBPTO010000004.1:0-202959 GCA_038094155.1 Pulveroboletus cf. aberrans | reverse complement strand
CTTCCCCCCCTTGTACCCCGCCCAGGCACCCCCCCTCATCCAGTCCCTCCATGCCGCCTCCGCCTGGCTCCCTCCCCCCACCCTCGTCCGTGTCAAGGAATGCCTGAACGCGATGTGGTCCCCCGCGGACGACTCCGGCGTCCTCTATACCTGGGTCGAGTGGATACGCACTGGCGATTTTCTGGCGGACATCGGATTGCTCGCCGACGACCAGGCCATCCAGTACGTCCTTCCCCGTTCTCTCCTCTTCTGCTCGTCCCACTCTTTCAGAATCCCCCACCCCTCCCCACAACTTCTCCTCACTCCCCTTCTCGCCTACGCTTCCTTGTCCAAATCAGACCAGTTTGCACACACCTCCTATTCGTGCGCGATATGTCTCATGGACCGCAAGGGCGTTCACTGTCTCGCCCTCTCCTGCGGTCACGTTTTCTGCAGAACCTGTCTCATCGACATGTGGGGACTACACGTCAAGGAGGGCCAAGTCTCTCGCGTCGGTTGTCCAGAGCCCACCTGTGGGAAAACAGCCGGAAAGGACGGTATCCGCGAAGCAACAGAGGATGAAGTCAGGACTGTCCTCTCCGAGCAAGAACTCAGCAGATGGAAATGGCTCCGCAGAACACGCGATCTTGAGCGCGATCCTACTACGATCCACTGTCCGATGGAGTACTGTCAGGAGCCCGTCCCAAAACCTCCACCAGCCACTGGTACCTCCGACGAAGACGAATCCAGCTGGGCTCGCCTGCGTACATGCAGCGCTTGCGATTACTCCTTCTGTGCTTTTTGTAGGCGCACATGGTGTGTTCTCGCACGTTGTCACTCACTCCCTCTTTGTTGATCAGCACTGCCAGGCACGGGCCTCACACTCCTTGCCAACTCCCCCTCGCTTCCAAATTTATCCTCGAGTACCTTTCAGCCCCACCACGTTCTTTCATTCGCCGCACTATAGAACGCCGATACGGTCGTAGCAACGTTCTTAAACTCGTGAGAGAACACGAGGAAAACCAAGAGAATAGGAAATGGATAGATTCGAGCACGATGGCCTGCCCCGGTTGTGAAGTAAGAGTCGAGAAATCAATGGGCTGTAATCACGTGCGTGCCAACTTCCTTCATATACCCGCGCGGCAGCGCAGAGCTGTCGTCCTGGTCTCACCGTCATGCATTGTGCTTCGCATCAAACACTTACACACTGCTAACCTCACAGATGACATGTGCTAAATGTGAGACCCACTTTTGCTACCGTTGTGGTTCCAAGTTACCGAGAGAAAATCCATACAAACACTTCTCCACCCCACACACACCCTGCTTCGCGAAGTTATTTGACTTTGACCGGGGTACAGATGATGAGTGGCAGCCGGTAGAAGGCTTCGACAACTGATCGATTCTCATGATTAGAATCGACCATGATGTGGTATTCTTTAGAATAATGTATCCACATATCCAGAAATTGACCAGTACGCAGTATGCTAAAAACGTGTTCACAACTTTATGGGTCTTGGGGGATGAGAATGTGGATTCAGTTCATCTGCCATACAATTGTAGAATATTCTGTGGGACAGAGACTGGGGCCAAGTGTTTGAATATAGAAGGGACTCGACTCAAAGCTACCAAGCCCGTCTTGGAACTGAAATTCGCACTATAGTAATTGGATCGGGCAGAACGAGTTGAAATCGCCCCAAAGAACTGTCAACTTGTCTCGTCACCTGACGGTGATGGCGGCACCGACGAATAGCGTATATTCCGTCCATGCCCTCGTCCGCCTCCTCAAATCTTCCGCCGACCCTACCGCCCCAGGACCCTCTAAGATCGAGGTTGCCCGTCTTGCTTGGTCAGATGCATCATTCCGCGCAACGAACAAGGGTGAGGTCATTGGAGAATGGATACTCACCCTACTTGGGCAAGCAAAGAAAGCAGGGCGAGAAAAATGCAGAAGTTCCACAACTGACCCCATCGGAGACTCCAGGTACTGGACTTTACTTCGTGATGTGCTTACAGCCCCGCCCACAACTGCTGCACGACCCATAAAAACATGGCTCCTTCCCCTACTCAATCGATTGCAACTCGACACAATCGTCACCGGGTTGCTCACCCTTCGATCGCCTCAAATACTTGCCCCTTCACGAATAGTGCTTGCCGTCCTTTGGCCACTTGCGGAGAGGAAAATAGGCGTTGATGCACTTGGGGAGTGTTTCAATGCTGTCCTCGAAGCTTGCGAGGAGTGGGAGCGTGTGGACGAAAATTTATGTTGGATCTGTTCTGCTATCGTTGAGGCATACAAGAATGCCCTCTCAAACGCAGGAAACAAGAAAAAGGTGAGTGTCTCGTCGGCCAGCGGTTGGTTGCGGCTCTTGAGACTCATGGACCTCGGGACTGAATCCCTTCCCATGATCGTCCAGCTCTACAGCACCTTCCTTACCAACCACCTTTCTTCCTGGCTTCGTGTCATTCGCGCCAACCCCGGTCCGTCTCCCATGAATCAACTTCAAAACAATATATACGCTGCAGGCACGGACACCCTCTTCTCCTTCGACGCTCTCAAACAGCCACTTGGTACACTCTTTGACAGCCTGTCTTCGTCCACGTCCCTCCTTTCCTCGCTTCTTCCTGTTCTGCCTAAATTCTTCGCGTCCTTTCTCAACGCGACGCATAGACAAAGATTTGCGCTCTTTGTCTCTGCAACCAGCGCTCTTGGCGGGAAGGAAGAAGTTAGAAAGAAAGGCATGGAGTTCGTAGGAAGATGTTGGACTCTGGTGCGAAATTCGGCGAGTCCTGGGGGCGACTTGGAGCTTGAAAAGTGGAAATCCGTCATCGGTGTTTTCGAAATCGTGGAAAAGGAACGGCTCTTTGTTGTTCACCGCAGCCATGTTGACACAACAAACAGCGATTCTGGAGGTGAACTGGCTTTGAGTGAAGCGAGGGACAAAGCTATCGAGATGTTAGAAACTGTGGGTCCTTCTTCCAATGGTAAGTTGATTCCGTGGCTCGTGATGTCGCGCGCATAAGTAACCCTTCGGGTAGATCGAGTCATTCTTTCCATACAACTCCTTGACGTACTCGTCAAGATTGAATATGACTTTGTGGGATGTATGTTGGAGAGAGTACTCTCTGCTCTAATCAACGTGTGTGATCTTTGGAACATACACCCGTTTCAAATCTTACCCCGTCACCAGATTCCACCATTATTCAACCTTGCTACAGTATCACCCTCAGAATTCCTTGCACATGTGCTTGAATTTCATACTAAAACACGCACAGTACACACATATTCCCTAGCTCTTCTAGATGCGGTGGTTGCGAGCCCTGCCTCTTCTAATTCTCGGATGCCTTCATATCTGTTCATGACGAGATCTTTCCTCCTTTCGTACCACCTGCCAATTCTTGCGCGTGCGCTCCGCACGTCGTTAACGCTCACTCAAACTACACCTCTGGCAACCGCCATGCTTGAAGCCGTCCAGAATGCTTGGGAAGTTTTCAAGAATGCGGATCAAGAAGAGAAGCGGCCTGCTAAAAAACGAAAGGTTACAGAGGATGCGAATGATAGCGGACATGAAATTAGAGCAGTGCCCACTCAGTCTCGAGTATTCTATTGCACATGCCGCATCGCAGGAACGGTCCTCTCCAGCTTGCCCCCAATTGCCTATACTGGTGAAGGGGAATATTCCCTGGAATCTTTGTGGGGACGTGTCGGGGAGTTAGGTTGGAGCATTATCTTGGACTCTTTGGGGAGGATTCAAAGGGACGGGGAACATGATACGGTGAAAGAAAAGGACCGCAAGAAACGGAAGCATGTGATTGAAACGGATACTCTCACCGCACCTTCTCAGTTTGTGACAGCCGCCGCTCTTCGCCTTCTATATGACGTTCGTGCTCGGGTGTTTGTTCCGCTCGGGGACTGCGATCGGATTGGACCAACCAGTGTAACTACGTTGCTGAATGTTGCACGGGATGAGGGGTCGGATCCCGAGCTGGTCATCGAGACCGTACGTGAATTATTTATCGCAACTCTTAATCTTTTCCGATCCTATGACTTCTATTCAGATACGGACCCTCTTCTGGCATTTGTGGTACACACACGATCGCGGGTCCGAGAAATGGCTGGAGGCACAGCCAATCTTCACTGTGGTATTCGACATACTCGACAATATACCCTTTTCCGAGTCAAAATGGTCTGGTGAGCCAGCTGGTCTCACTCGCGATAACTTGGGTCTCGCGGTCTTATATGTGTTGACGGATAGGTGGATTGACCTCCTTGAGTGAGTCGTCTTCTCTATAATTGAAGCTTTCCGCCGACTATCTTACTAGTGCGCTGGCCTCACCGGAAAACCTGAAAAAGTTCGTTTCCTTGCTACTCGTCACCTCCCCTGATTTACAGGATGAGGATGCTGGCGAGAGTGACGACGAATTTCATTTTCAAAAAGATAATGTCGTCACTTCACGCGTCATTCTCCTCAATCTCATTCGAAACGCGCAATTCTGGGAATTACACAACGTTCGAGGTCTGTCGCTCCGTCAACCGGCTCGATTTTGTTCTCAGTAAGATTCACAGCCGCACTTCTGTCCACCGTGTCAAACATGACTGCACCGCTCTCTTCTTGTGGTTTCCCGACTGATGGAGTCGATTCGCCTTCACACGCCGGGGTACATCAGTCCGAGCTCGCACTTGCATGCAATGTGTACAAACTCCTTCTCTACGTCCCCCCAGAGTACTTCACGCGTTCCGTGCGTACTGAGCTAGTTAAGAAAGCCATCGCTGCAGACGTTCAAATCTGCAGAGTGTTAGAGGAATCAAATGACAGACTCTCAACAGAAGAATTGAAGACTTGGTCTCGCCGTCTGTCGTCCATTCGAGTCTTTTCACAGCGATTGGGGCATTTGAGCATACCCAACCATACCGTGAGTCTCACATTTATTGTTCTGCAGCATACACACGCAAACCGTCCCAAAGACTTCATTAGCTTTCGTAAACCATCTGTTGAACCCTCCAGCACGCATATCTTCCCCTTCAAATGCGCTCACCAGCGCCACGGTTGATCTGATACATTTCCACGCCATGTAAGTCGGCCTCTCCGTTGTCTGTAGGTCTATAACAATTTCTTCTTCAGGAACCTCCTGCGCTCACACGAACTGCAGGCTGCAGCATCCGTCTGCAGCATCGTATCCGAACTCACAGCCGCCCGACTGTTTTCGCGGCCAGATTCTCAGGAAACGTGGAAACAAGCCATCGTCCAGTTAACCATCCTCAGACTTGTTGAGCGTTTGTCCGAGTTCGATCCCTCTAGGTACGCCCTCAGGAATAAACCATATTCATTCTATGATAAACACATCGTAGCCTGCCTATTCGTGTTAAATGCGCGTTGACCACACTTGCCGAGGCTCTGCAGTCTGCTCTTTCACCTCACGCACAAAAGTTACTGGACGGAGGTGCCACGGAACCGGGACAATTCTTCTCGAGTGAACGAATCGATGCATGGTCTCGTATGTTAACGCTGATGCGCTGGCTAGGAATGAATTGTGAGTCGCATCGAGGATTCGCCAAACTTGCTGTTGTCGACCCCTTCTTTCAGTTCAAGTTGCGTCTGCTACACTCGGATTAAAGCTGGCGGCATCAGCGACTCGCTGCGCAGATTCCGCTGGTGCAGATTTCCACACCTACTCTAGCATTCTTGGGGTTCTGCTTGAGGAACTCTGGTGCATGCCCGACGACTTGCACCGTGCTCACCTTGATGTTCTCGTTGGCTTCTATGCAGTCTTTGGTGGCGACCAGGGTCCAGAGAGTTGTCGGTGTGCTTCTACATCTTTATCTCGATCTTCTAACCCTATTTTGAAAGATGAATATACTATGGACGCCCGCGTTGCACACGCCTCAAAGAAACTATCCCTCCAAGATTTTTCTTATTTATTAGATGTCCTCGCAGAAGCAATCGAAAAATGTGGGTTCCAGGTGTGTCAGCGTGAACGCTTACTTCGTCTCAGCAAGATCATGCTCCACGACGCACCCCAAGGTAGACTTGTGTCTGCAAGCAAAGTGTTCATGTCGTCAATAATGTTTACAGGGACCCTCAAGGTCATTCAAAACTTTGCAACGCGATGCTTGAATCTGTTCGCAGACCGACAGGAGATTTATGGCAGTTCATCGTGTCTAAAAATGCATTCCCTGGATTTCATTGCGGGGCATTGTTCGGATCGCGTGCGCATTCCGTGACGTTTGGTTCCAGACGGACGATCTGCTCACGTTTGACCATAGCCTGCGGCAATTCGCTCGGTAGACCTCGGCAGTATATGGTCGCTCCTTCACACATCCCTCTCTGGCTCCTCAGAGCATGACGCGACAACGACGTTCCCGATATTCCACCACATCGTAACCATCGTTGGTGCACTCGTCCGACTGCGACGCGATCTCGTCGTGCACACCCTTCCTCACCTGAGCCTCGTCTTCTGTCGACTCATGTCCCTCGTCCGTAAGATGCGTCCACAGCTCGGCGCCAAACAAAGGAAGATGGTTACAGACACGTTCCCGTCGTGGCTATCCGCTTCTCAGCCGCTCACCACGGACGATACGCGCGCGCTCGCCCGTCTTCTCACCTCGCTCGCTACCAAAACCGTCCCGCGAACGCACTATACCCACGCGACGACGGTGGCAGAATCACAGAAAGCGGCGTCCCTAGCCAAGCCGTTTGCCAAGCACGCGTCGTACGTTCTCGTCGCGTACGTGGACGCGTTCAATGATCCGTTATGCATCCTTGATTTGGACACACGTCGAGAGCTCGAGCCGGGGTTGTTTGCGCTGTGTGAGATGGTGGGGGAGCATAGTCGGGACGCGATGATGCTCTCTGCGCTGGATTCAGGCGGCAAGACCATCATGAAGTCGCTCTGGAGAGAATACGAGAAGCAACGGTACGTGGGTAAGGGTTGAAGCCGTCCTTTGGCGGGGTGAACTGTTATAAGCAGAGTACGGGTTGGCGAAAGTAGTAACCTCACGCAAGCTGTAAACATACACTTGAACGTTAGGAATACATCTAATCTACAAGAGCTCCTACACGAGCACTTAGCTTTCGGACTTGGTAGACATGCCTGGTATTGTTACATCCTTTTTGCGTGTTGATAATCAATTCTCTGACCCAGGCCGTTTCTTCGCTTTCGCATCATTTGAAAACCATGCTGGCCCACATTGTCGTGATGTACGACTTGAAATTGGAGGACGAAGCGACGCTCCCAAAGAGTTGTCCTCTTGGCCCCTTTCTCTATCCCGATCCCCATGCGATGATCATGCTTCGAAACAGGGTCAATTGAGCCCTTTTTTTTGTAATCTTGTTCTGGATGCTGCTGTTGTAGGATGTTCGGATTGACATGACGACAGACGTACATATGTACTGAACGTATGCGCGAAATACCTGTATTGACTGCCGAGATCGAACCGTTTCTCCATCACGACGGAAATCTGGAAGCCCGTCCGATAGGGCGGGCAACACTAAGTAGACTGGTGACCAATCCGTCTATGAGCCTCATAGATGGATGGGTCACCAGTCTAAACACTAAGCGGCTCGAACGACACAGGACAGGAATGAGCGTCGGATTGAGAAAAGAGACGGAAGGAAAAACAGATGGGGGTGGTGACGGGGGAGCGTGCTCTATACATGCGGTAGCGAGTAATATGACGTTGTGGAGCGGATGTCTCGATGTGGATGGGTGGAGTGCTGATGACGTCGTAAGCGGAGCTTACAAAATCATTCTCTTGCCTGGGACCGAACTTACTACTAAAACGCTTACACGGACAGCAGAATGCGAACAACTTTACAATCAACAAAATTCTGGAACAGCTCGATGATGGTGGACAATTTTGATACCTTGATACGTGTCACCGAATGCTTCCTTCCCGGGCCTGGGCCGTCGTAGCGTCAAAACCGGAATAGACAATCAATGGTCAATATGTGACCATGTGTGCAACAAATAGGACTCCCACTGCGGGCACGCGATCATGTTCCCTGAATGTAGTCACTGGTGGGCGGAGGTGACGATCATAGAGATGAACGCACGTTAATCGTAAATTTGTTGATGTGGTCGTGCGCTGACACGAGAGCAGGCAGGAAGAAGGCAAGAAGGCCGTGAGACAAGCCGCAGACACAATAATTGACCCATGACAGGCCAATGCCTGAATATTGGGCCGTCATCACGTCGCTCTTGTCGCATGTGTGCATGAAGGACCGTGTCTCCCGCCTGGTCCGCACTGGTCCACCCTGATCACCGACCAGCGACGACATCTCCATGGGACAATACTAGCTAGTACTGCCAACTGCATCAATGTCATGACAGAACGGGCAGATTTATATGCTCTATAGGGGAGCACCCGTTGCGAAACTCCGGTTTGGTGACCGCTGTTGGATCTGGATCTTAGCACGCACTGCCCGAAATGCACTTAGGCCAACTCTGTTGTATTGCTCATGGGCACTCATGAAGGACACTCGTCATGCAGTTTCATGAAAGAAAACATCGTGAAAGAGATCGTATATGGAAACGAAACGAGTGAGACAGCTCGGCCAGCATAGGTGTAAAATGTATGGTAGAAAACAATAAAAAAATGACCAACACCGCACCAGTTATAAAGTGAGTACGAGGACATGGATAACTATCACCTTCCCTTGCCTCGCTCCTTCTAATCACGTGTCAGACGTGATATGGTGAAGATTCCGAGAATGACAACAGCAAGAGCGCCTATACTTGCAGGAAGTAAGAGGTCCTTGGGGATACCAAGTACGAGTTCTTCCTGGGGTGGTACATAGGCCTGTGGTGACGGAGCCGGAACGGGCGGTTCTGTGGTAACCTGTAGATTCTCAACCACTTCTTGAGGGGGACTCGGGACCTCGGCGGCTTTGGGTTCGCTCTTGTCAATAGTCGCTTCCTCCCAGTGTTTGCCACCTTGAATGAACAATACGACACGGTCTGTGCCTGCCGAGCGTGCAATCTTGACAGCATCAGCGATGTCATTGTCGGTCGTGATCAACACCGTGTCTCCGTCTGTGTCCGTGTATGACAATGTAAAGTCGGTCGGATCAGGCTTTTGCTCTGGATTACCGTCGTACGCGATGATGAATGGGTCGGTGCTAAGCTTTCCAGCTACGATCTCACGGAGCATCTCCGCGCTGTCGTGCCTAGCTTGGAAGCGGTGCGTCCGACCACTCGGCGTGCGGAACTTGAAGACATAAGTGCCATCGTCAATGGGGACCGTCGAGGATGCACCCATGATGCTTGGGATGTTGTGCGCAATCTTCTTGCTAGGGTATACATCAAGAACAGACTCGTGGTCGTCATCAACAACGGAGGCAGAGTCGTTGGGATGAACTTCCGGGAGGGGCGACTGCTGCAAGCGGGAGAGGCGGTGTGCCGAGATAGAGTGTCCCTCCGTGTGGGCGTGTGAGCCAGAGATCATGGATTCCGTATCGTCGTGTCCGCCGATGGAATCAAAGAAACGACCCCACATCGGACCACCTTCTGTATCCGCATTTCCGCCAGCTGCTTCGGTACTCATCGCGTTCATCTACCGCAGGTCAACCAATGAACGGGAGCGATGAAAAATTACAGACCTGTTCAAGAGTGGCATATGTGAGTTTGAGTACGTCGACGATGGCGACTAGTCGTCCGTCGGTTTCCACAACGGGCAGATTAAGGTAATGGCCATCTATAGACTGGTTGTAAGCAGAATTTGAGTCGGGAGTATATGCACGTACTGTGCATCTTCTTGAGCGCATCATGCACCGTCATCATTGGAGGTGCGGTGTCGGGATGAGGTGTCATGACCCGAATAACGCTGCAAATCCCAGCATCCAAACCGGCAGCAATGACCCGAAGGACTATATCCTTGCTGGTGAAGATACCAGCGATCTTGGGGTGTATGCTATCGGACCCTGGCGAGTTTTCCATGACGCAAACGGCTGTCACCCTGCGTTCTTTCATCAGCTTCGCAACGTCACGAACGGTGGTTTTCGGAGTGACTATGGCTGGCTGCGTGCGCGAATCCATGACTGATGTGAGATCAGGTAACGCGGTCTTTTCACGGAGGGCCTCGACATATGCGAGCATGGCAGCCGCTTGAGGATTGGAGGCCATGTTGGGGCCGAGCTCTGACTGCACGCCCGCAAGAGCGCTGTATAGCTTCTCGGAAGCGGAGGAGCTGCGTTCGACCTTGTTGAGGGCTTCGTGGAACACTTTGGTAATGTCAAGCAAACCGACGACGTTTCCTTCCTCATTGCAGACGGGCTACCAAAATAGGGACAATGAGGAGGACGTATGTGTATGTAGGACTACTGACCAGGTGACGGAAATGTTTTTGAACCATGAGCTGGAGAGCCTCTGTCGCGCTGGTGGTGTCGCGGGTGACCATGGGACTGCGGGTCATGATATGACTGACGGGTGTGGAATGAGGATCCAGGCCCTCTGCAGTGACCTGTCGCTGATGGTCGGCACGGTGGACTGCAGGCCAGGGGGGTGACATACTCTGTACGCCAGGTCCTTTGCAGTGAATATGCCGCTGAGACCTTCATCGTCGTCGACAACGAGGACGCAGTCTGTGCGCTTGGCGGCACACAGCTGGCTAGCCTCTGCGACGGTGATGTTTTCGGGAACTGTGAGGGCGGGACTGGGCTTGAGAGCGGCGACGGTTCCTTTGGCCACTGCGGGCTTGGCGGAACGCTTGCTGCGGCCGGGCTGGAAGGTGGTCGAGACGGTGCGCTTCCGAGCGAGCTCGGACTCGATTTTCTTGCGGATTGCCTGGAACGGGATCAGGAATGCCGGGAGCGTGGGCGGACACGGACCTCGTCGCGCTTGGACTGTTTCTTCCTCGTCTCCGAGAGGGGGTGTGCGGGGGACGCGGACATTGTGACGGGGGACGGAGACCTGTTGGAAGGGGCCAAGTGAGTCGGGACGGGTATGCGCGACATCGACTGTCGCGTCCGAGGCGCGGCCCGTCTCGGAAATATTCCCTCCAGTGTGTGCTCTTGTTTGTCAAAAACAAGAAATAAATCTACCACACATGCGACAGACAGAATGTACGATTCGAATGTTCACAACGAGCCACCGTAGCAGGCAGTCTACTCCCTCCTCTGCTCAATCACGTTCCCCGCCCACTTGATCGTAAGTTCCCTCGCCTTGCCCCACACTGTCCCAACCACAGCGGGCACAGCAGGATTCGCGAGCGCCGTCGAGATGCGTTTATCAGCATACGAGACCGCGTCCCGCGTGAACACCGACTGGTAGTATCGCTGGCGCAGAAAGTGCGAATAGAACAACGGCGCCACCAACGAGTTCCGGAACAGCAAAGCCCCAAACGCGACGCGTAGCAAGATGAACAATTCCGCAAATGCCACTACACGCATCGCGGGGTCGTAATTTGCTAGCGTGCGGGCAAGTCAGTCACCGTACACGGCTGCACCGTACCACGCACCTTTCACCCAGACCTGCAGGCGCTTCGCGAGAGGGTGCGGTTGAGGAGGCCCTCCAACGGTCGCAGGCGAACCCGGTGGAAGATACTGGGACATCAATGTCGTGCGCGTGAACGTCAAAGCATGAAAGAGCGAAAACACGAAGTAGGGCATCAATGCGACTGTTACGGGCACAAGTCAGCAACAGCGTCTTCCCTCGCCCTACATAAATGGAACTTACTCGTAACTGGCTTAGAGCTCCACCAGAATAATGCGAGCAAAAAATATTGGACGTTCTAGCATCCATCTTAGCGCGTGTCCCTTGCTAGACACATAGACCCACCTCGTCCAAGAACGCTTTTTTCACGAATGCCAGGTTAGGTTGCGGAGTCTAGGATATCCAGGGTGTGAAAACCAACACGCGTTAAACGGCATCCGCTCTCACCCCGAGAGATTTACTGCAAGCACGCGGAAAATGTGAGCAAATTGTCACGCCGCACCCACGCAAGACGGGCGCTACTCACTGGCACACGATCGCATAGCTAATGAGCGCACCCATGAAACTCACTGAGGATCTCGGTAAGGCACGACTGCAGCAAACCGGACGCATATAGCGTACCTTTGTACCACCACGCAGAGACGGTGGTAAAGGTAATGTAAGCAATAAAGTATCGCAGCGCCGCCACTAAAAGTAAGAAGTGACCGCCTGCCCAAAGATAGTGCTGCACACGGAACGCATAAGGGCACGTAGACGACGTCAGAAAGGGGTTGAAGACAGAATGATAGGGTAACAATCACCTGAGTTGTTGCCATGAGCGTAGCACGCAATGGATTAGAGCGAGATAGACGAAATAGAAATTTTGGTACAGGGCTGTTGGGCAGGTCCGCTTAAACCTGGCCGACCGAACCTTTGCCTGCTGGTGACTTTAGGGCAGGTGGACACGTATTAATAACCTCTGCGCGTCCGCGGACAGCGCAAAGTCTACACTAGACAAGTAGCCCGTCATCGACTCCACTGCTGTCCCGACGCTGTCGCCTTCTTCCGTTGCTTGCCCTTCCTGTATCTCTCCCTTTCGACCGCTTTCTTCCCCAACGTCTCTATCCGGCGTTCTTTGCCCTGTCTCCTCCAGGTATCTCTCCGCGAACCCGTCTTTGCCTCCACGGCGTCCAAGTTTTCATCACTCTCTGCTCCCTCTCCAAGGGGCATATCCTCCCATTCCTCTTCCTCTTCCTCATCTTCATGTCGTCGTCTCTTCTTCCCTGTACCCGATTTACCGCTTCCGCCCCCAATGTTTACGTTGACACGCGGCGGAACTGCGAAACCGAACGCCTTCCCAACCTTTGCGAGATCCAGAGCGTTGATGTCGAATATCTTCTTGAGTGAATAGGACGCGTACGCCTGAAGATAAGACCTAAAGCCGTCTTTTGCGGATTGATGCAGAAAATAATTCTTTTGCAACAGTTTTTCCAGCTAGTGTTCGTGTGTCCAAGTCAAGTCTGCTGGTGATACTGTGACAACTTACTTGAGTCTGCACATTGGCGATCCGGTTCGTGGGGAACGTATACTCGTTCAGGGGAACCTTTGCTTCCTTCAAATAACGCAGGAAGCCCAGTTCGCTCTCCAACAAGAACAGTAAACTTTTCCCGACTTTCCCAGCTCTGGCGGTACGTCCCACACGGTGTATATAGTCTCTTGGATCATCTGGGGGATCATACTGGATGATCCAATCTACACGGGGGATGTCGAGCCCGCGGGCCGCGACATCGGTACAGAGGAGGATGCCGGATTCCGCATTGATGAACTCGAAGAATGTGTTGGTACGTTTCTGTTGTTTTTGTTTGCCCTACGATGCTCAACGATCAACTAGACGCTCGACATGTGTGTCAAGAGGAGCATACGTGTAAGTCAAGCACAGGCACATCGATGTAGTTCAGCAGTTCTCCATGATACTTCACGGAGTTACAGCTAGAGAAAAAGACGATGACTTTCTTCTTTATGTTCTTTTTGAGAAACGTAAACAGAAGGAGGAAACGGCGATCGGATGGGCACACAACATAGCCCTGTGTTAGTGTCGACACGGTGCTCGTCGACTCTTCTTTGTCTACGTCGACGTGAAGAGGTCCAGGTCGCAGGGACATGCGAGCGAGATCTTGTACTTTTGTGGTTTGCGTAGCAGAGAATAGCATAGATTGTCGACCATCTGTGAGGAACGTGAATTAGACCGTCAGCCAAGAACGCCGACGAGCAATACCATTTGGAAGAATCGCAATAATTTTCTTCATCTCCTCTTCGAAACCGATCTCCAATATACGATCTGCTTCGTCTATGACGAGCGCTTTTAGATTGCGGAAAACAAATCCTTTGGTATTCTGCCGTCACAAGAATGACGGTGTGGGTATTGGTCGGTGAATCTGGCCTTGTGATGAACACTTACTTCGAGATGATCGAGTAGCCGACCTGGCGTCGCTACGAGCAAATTAACGCCCTTTTCCAGCTTTTCGGCCTCTGCTCTCCGATTTGCACCACCGATGACGATGCCAAACGTCTGTGAGTGATATGCCATCAAGTCTTTTGCGACCCCAAATATTTGCAACGCAAGTTCTCTCGTGGGTGAGACGATGATAATACCAGTTCCTACAAGAGTAAAAATTATCCATATGCACCATTTCACTTGACTGGAAACCCACCGTTTCTTGGTTTGAACTTCATCCGATGTAGCAGTTCGACCGCAGGAATCAAGAAGGCGAGCGTCTTCCCCGAGCCTGTTCGTGCAGCACCGAGGACGTCCTTCCCGGCGAGGAGGGGTGGAATGGCCTTGGCCTGCACGGGTGTCATGGTCTTGAACCCCATGTCCGCCAGAGCTTTGTTGGTGTGTTCTGATAGTTCGAGAGAGGAAAACGGCTCTCGGCCGCCGTCATTGTGCTGAACACTTGCCGAAGAGGCAGCGACCGTTTCCTTCGTCATCAAGGTGGTCTCGAGAACTAGTACAGGGCGGTGTTTCTCATCGAGCAATGCTCGGCAACATCCGATTACCGCCTTCCTGATGGTCGCCTACTCAAGTGGGTACCCTACGCTTATCTCGTATTCTTGCAGCTCACTTTATGGTTCGTGATGTTAAAGTTATCTCGTACGCGACCACAGTCTTCTTCTCTCTGGGAGTGGGATTTTATCTCGGAACGCGTTTTGGGGGGAAGGACACACCGCCACCCTCACCGCCATCCAAATCCAAGGCTGAACCGGAGTCCAGGCCAGAGGAGAGCAGTGATGAAGACGAAGACGCAGCAGACGGAGTTCTTTCCTCCATCAGACCGCGGTTGATGGAGCAGTGCAAGCTTGTAAATGTCATTCGGTTCTCGGTCCAGAGTTATTCTGAAGATGGAACATTTTCAGGTGTTGGTGGTTCGGACAGACTTGAAAATGACTCAAGGGAAAATCGCGGCGCAGTACGTGACTATTTATTCTGCACAGATGTGCCTCTGAGCTGCTCAGGTGCGGGTATGTCCATGTTTTGTTTGGGGGCGCTTCCGTTGCACCTACAATTTCCCAGGCATGCGACCTTGGCATGTTACAAGGCACTTGTGAAAGCTAACCCGAAGGTGAGCTGACCATATGAGTCGGTTTTCGACACGTTCCAAGACACGTTTAGCTTGTACAACACTGGGAACGAACGGGGTATGTTTGGTTGGCTCGTACGGCTTTCCTGGAGATAAATTAGCGCAGACAAGCAAAAGTTGCCCTCAGAGGATCTTCCGAGGAAGAATTACTAGAACTGGAAGCAATCGCGAAGAGTCTCGACCTATGTGCTCGTTCAATCCTTGACGCGTATGTTTCTTTTTCTGTGGTACCTGTGTAATGACAACGGTGTACTTTTCTAGTGGCCGCACGCAAATCGCAGCAGGATCACGCACCGTCCTTGGAATTGGTCCCGGTGGGTTTCCCCTTATGAGAGCTCACACCTGCATCACTGATCATCGAATACTCTACAGCACCAGTAGAGCTTGTAAATCAAGTTACTGGCCATCTCAAACTGCTGTAGGAACTACGTGTGTTTGGACAAACCCGTCAAATACAATCCCTTCTGGTGGACATACGAATAGTCTATGTGCATGGTGTTTGCAAAGTAGATATAGGATGTGAGGTCTCATGCCTCTTTTGCCCGCCACCGCCATCTAATAAACCAACCCCGAGCTGTTTCCACTGGATGCGTTGCCTCCCTGCCCGCCATTATCTGTGGGGCCAACGTCAATCCGACTCAACAAGTGTGTGTGGAGTATACATACCTGAATCCAGTTCGATGAGCGCAGGATGGTTGTCGACAACTGAACCTCCCGGCGCCTCGCCACCAGCCCCCGAGAACCCACCGCCGATGGGGACCTTGTGAGTGGAGTTGTGAGTGGAATCCGAACCTCCGATGGCGCTGAGTAACGCTGCTCCGCTGGATGCTCCGGAGAAAGCGCTGCCTCCACTCCCCGCATTTTCTGCTAGGGGCGTCAACAGCTGTCGTACGACGAGATGACCCTTTTGCGCTCACCAGATCCTACCTTGAGTAGCGATAATTCTGAGAGGTTAGACATGGCGCAGTTGGTTGGCGTGCCCGTGCAACTGTTTTTCTCTCCAGTGGTCACGGAACCTCCGCCCGCCTGACCTGCTACACCCGATCCTGAGACACCAACGCCGTTGCGCGCGGAAATCTCATCGACGGGGATGGCGCGCACAGCCAAAATGAGGGCAAGTGCAAGGAAGAGGGCGGCCTGGCGGAGCATGATGGCGGGCGATGGTCAAGGTGAGGATTGGAATACTGGCAAACCCGGTTTATGAGGCTGGCGTTCTGGTCACGTGGATTGATTTTCAGCAGAATCGAATCGTGATCTTACGGCCCGCCGCCGGGGAAGGAGACCACCAGGTCGACCAGTCAGTACTCTTCGTGATCGGTTCTTCATGCTACTCGGCTGCGGTTTACAACCTCGTAACCCCACTTTGATCAGGGTCGCTTGGTATATACCACCCTCAAGCCGATGGTACTTTTCAATCACGTCAGTTTCCTGGAGCCGCCCTCCATATTCATTAGTTCCATTAATACTGGGACTATGATCTCCGTTTCCCTTCCGTGTCAGTTTCCCTGTTTAATTCCTTTGGTGAGTCCTCTCAGGACAAAAGTTGACTGGAAAATCTACTTACGTTAGTTGGATTCTACCCTCGTCCGCTGTTCTTTTAGAAGACGGTAGACTGACACTAGTCCGTTGATCTGGGGTAAAATATATACCTCCCCCGGAGATCTACAGCAACAGACATACAATTTCCTCACTTACGCCCGCGTGCCGATGTTGTATCTGTCATAGGCAATTGAAGTGCTCAATACGAGCTGCTGCAACTTCGTCCTCAGCCAGCCTGCATTTCTTCAAGCTCTGAGCATCCTTCGCTTCCTAGAACTAACTTCACCTGTGGTTTGAGTTTTGAGGAGGTTCTCGTAAAAAGATACTTGTACCAATGATATATATAATTCAATGGCTACTGTTTGTCTTACCAACGGGAACCTGATAAATCTGTTCTTGATGACAGCGCAATATCGGGAAGGAGCGCTTTAACCTCCGCCCGTCACACTTCGTCGGTATTCGGAAGACGTCGATCTCCTGGAGCTCGGCGAAACTGTATGGCAACGACTCTCACCCTCGCCAGAACATACCAATATTTCTTCCGCACCCACCCGAACCGCACCCTTGCCCTCACCGGCGGCACGCTCAATGCGTTCGGCGACGTCGTCGCTCAGTTTACTCAGAATGCCGTGGGCTTGAATTTCACCTCGTCGTTTTCTTCCTCACCCCGTCTTCGTTTCATAGCTTGTTCAAGACGACGCACGTCGCCCCAGCTGGGACTCCGCACGCACGCTCCGTTTTTTCTGCTTTGGTGTCGGTATAAGTATGCACCCTACTTTCCTTCCGGAGTAAACCTTGAACCCCTTCCTTCCGAGGCCCCCTACTGGGCAGGTGGAACCTCCTCCTCGAACGCAATTTTCCTCTTCGCAGACGGCGTACCCACAGAGTCAGCTTCAAGGCTCTGTCAAAGAGAGTGGCTGCAGATCAGTTCGTCATGTGTGTCGGCTGCGATTCACCCGGTTTTACTACCATCTAACCTTCCCGTTTGGGTGCAGGGCTCCGCTAGGGGTGTGTCTCATGGATCCTTTATCCGTGGTGGTATCTGACCAGTTCGTAACTCGCAGCTCGCCATATTCATCGGTTCCATTGGGGTTATGGAGGGCCGAACTAGCGGTCAGATATCGGACAAATATGCCGACATGTACACCACTGCCTTGTTCACCAACTGGAAAGTCTGGCCGTTAGCACAGGTACTTTTTTCGGACGTCTTGCTGCGTTCGGTCTGACATGGTCACAGTTGATAAACTTCCGGTTCATGCCTTTACCGTATAGGATACCATTTCAGTCCGCGTGCGGTGTCTTTTGGACGCTTTATCTCTCGATTCTTAATGCCAAGTATGCTTTCCACTTGATCACCAAGATTCATCTGAAGCTTTTGCCTCCTAGGGAAGATGAAAAGCAAGATAGAGAAGCCGTGATGCGGCAAACAATGTAACGTATATCCAGAGTCGCTCACATGTCACTAGAGATACCTCTAGCCTTCCGCCACTGTAGCTTAGATTTCCGCTTCTTTCTTCTCCCTATGGTTCTCGACCTTTGCCCCCTTTTATTAGCGTCAGTAGGTTTTTAGGCTGGACATAGCCCGTGATACAAGTACTTTTATTGACAAGATATGTGAGCCTCATCTTCATGTCTGCCCGTATTTGGGTTTGAAGAAGGCCGGTGGAAGTTTCGACAGTACGTCCACCAGGGGTCTCTCCACCAAGACCACCTCTCCTGGACCCACGAAATCCAACGCGAGAATCGGTCGATAGTGCGTCACGATCCGCAAATTTCGTGCGTCGTATGCGCTGTTGTGAAGGTCTGGGCGTGGTGCGATGTTTGGTATGCCATGATGCTCTTGTGGGGGATGCCTCGACTCGGATTTGCGACGTTTTCGCGGCTCTGCATGTTTCCCTAGCCAGTCGAGCTTGAGCTTACATAGCCACGAAGAGCCCCAGAGGATGGCCTCTTTTTGAATGAACCCGGTCGTGATTGGCTTAGAATGCTTTTGCGAAATGTGGGTCACCTCGAGGTTACCATTCAGCAGGGTCGTTGAGGGTGGAGCCGAGGCAGGCTCGAAAATGACCCCGAGCACTGGGTCTGATGTATCAAATAGCTGTTTCGGGATGCGTGAGTTGAGGTCGTGGGCCCATGCAGGGACTTCGCTACGTTCGACGTCAAAGACATGTAGAGTGTTGTTCGGGAGGATGATCATGAGGATCTGTGGCTTCTCCGGGGTGAAGGTCAATACGTTCGGCGGGTGGGGTAATGAGGGTAACGTCGTGTGGTACTGCAGCCGCGGGTCAGTTGCGATGTGTGACGGCATCAAAACCCAATACATACCTGGATTGAGTCAAGGTTGAACACAAACGTCCGACACAGCTCGTCCGAAGTCGCAAGCCATTGTCCATCAGGGCTGATAGCCATGCGAACCACCAACGATGAAACGTTCGATTGAAACAGCTCGCCGTCATCGTCGAATTCACCCTGTATCTGACTTGTGCTCGATCCATGGACGAGCCGACCACCAATGAGGGAAGTTCGTTTGGTGTGTTGGTCAAATCGTCTCAATACGGTCGGCTCTCCGGCGCTCAGGTCAATTATGATAATGGAATAGGTCGGCGCTGAGGCCAGGACCATTTTGGTTGAATCGGGTGTGAAGAGGAAGTAACTGCCACCAGTCGAATGATTTTTTGAGTTCGGTTTGGAGGTGTGCGGCTGCAACACAGAAGTTAGGGAGCGAACCCGCCTTGGCTGAATCCTGCCTGTGTCCTGATGGAGAGGTCGGAGCATGAATACTTTTCTCTTATTGCATGAACGTAGACTCACCTTCTTACACAGTTCGAATAACTTAGTTTCGTACAAATCCGAAACAACAAGCCACCGGCCGTCGTCTGAAAGTGCACTTGCTGTCAGGTTCGTTTGCACATTGAATTCCATCTCGAGAACGCTTTCCCAGCTCGTCCTCAAGTCAGGGTCTGTGGAATCATCCAGGCCGTCGATCACCATCGCTGTACTGGGAATGTTGAGCACACGCCAGATATTCAACCCAGTCTCGTGCATGTATGACACAAGCCTTGCGCTCCTGGCTATGGAAACAGCAGAGAAATATGGAATCCGTCGGTAATGCGAGTCTTCAAATGTGGTAGCGACGCTCGTCGCCAGTGGATTGATGACTCGTGCTGCCATGGTGGATGTCGTCACACTCGCAGGTAGACAAGGTGTCAGAACCACAGACATGTCGAGGCCGCCGGATACGAGAATGGGTGCCACAAATGGCGCACCAAGGACAGGTTTTCGTCTATAAGCAGGGGGGAGCGGGCTATAAGGTGGCCACATTGCCAGCGAACGTACATCGTGTGAGTGCATTCGTCGTGAGGATGACTGGATCCATCGACTCGTGGCGGAGCTCAATGTTGACAACGAAGAACCTGGTGTAGACGAAACGTAGGTAAATTGGACTATTTTCTGGTCAACACCTGAAGTGAAGATGGTTGTCCCGTCTGGTCCAATCGTAAGACAGAGTACGTCTGCACCATGCGCAGTGAAACTGTGATTTTGAGTGCATGTAATCGGATCCCAAAATTTGACCATGCCCAACGAGTCGCCAGATATAATCGTTCCGTCGCTAATATTATTTTCAGTTCGCGTAAACTATAGGACAAATGAGAAGGATCCATACGCAAGTACTCCGACCGTCCAGACGAGTGTCCTGTCCCCTTTTGTTTTGTCGGTTCCCATGCGATCGGTTGGCCGTCCGGTGGTGATATCCCATTTCCGTAAGCTGCTATCCGAGCCCCCAGTTACGAGCCATAGATCAGTCCACTCAGTCTCTTCGTCGTCGCTTTCATTTCCGCTCTCCTCTTGACTGTTGCGCTCAATTGCAGTGCCGTTCAACTTGGGTGTTGACTGTCGGGGTACTGGAGGCCCCCATGCTATGCTGAGGATGCGGCACTTGACATGATCGAAACGGCGAAAATGATGAAGGGTGTCAGCAGAGAGAGACAGCAACCTAACGCAACCGTCTTCACAACCCAACGCTAGCAATGTTGAGGCGGCATTTGCTGCCATGCTCCATATGGAACCCCCCTGGGAGCTGATTGTCCGCTGTAGCCATTGAGTCGAGCCAGATAGCTGTCAGGTGCAAAAGGGACGCACCCTCACGGCATTTCTTGCCATGTCCCATTCCAGCAGCTCACTTCCGCCACCTGAACTAAACAAACGAAGACTTGAAGAGGATGGAATCATGTCCGAAGGGCATGCATCTGGATATCTTATAGTCAATGCCAATGAGTCAACTTTCGATGGACAGGGCCCAGGGAGAGTCTGGGTGGGTGATCTTGAGCAAGGATATGATGACAGAATAGACAAACCGACCTTGCGGCGGTGCCAGGCTTGCGAGGCTTGCGACTCACCAAGTTCCCCGGTCCACTCGAGCAGGTCAATGTTTCCATTCGCGTGGCCGACGACAAGGGTGCCGAATGCTGGACTGCTATCGCGATCACGCTCTAGTTGCTTGCCCTTTGCCTTGCTTGTGAGCGTCGGTAGTGCCAGAGGGGGAAATGCGAGGGCAGTTATCGGGGAAGGGGAAGCGTTGACAAACCTGCATCGGTGAAGCGCAAGGGGAGGCGAACTGTCTGACATGTCGCGCAAATATCGAGCGGTACTAAGTTTTTGATGCCTTCCATTTCGGAGTATGTCGTCAATGGTCACGTGAGCATATGTATTTTCACTCAGTGCTTGGATCGCTTTTCGTGAGCCAACATGTCGATGTTTGGACGTACCCCTGCTGCACCCTCGGGAGGCGTCAACCACGAGCGCATTGAGATGGCTATTAATGAGTAGGCTCGTTGTTCCTGTCTTTTTCGTTTATTGACACTTCCCTCTAGGATCGACATGATCTCTGACGTCTTCAACCGCATTGTCGCGTAGGTCTGGTCAGCTCTAACTGTGCATTCCTGCTCAGTACCGCATAGGTCATGCCACAGCAAGTGCATCAGTCCGCGGTATTCCGAGGGTGATCTCAACAAAGGGGAAAGCGTTTGCATAGATCGATGTGTCGCCAAGTTCTTTGAGGTCAACAAAAAAGTTGGCGAGAAAATGCAGAGTGCAGGAGCCAATGCGCAAGCAACCGGTGCCACCTCATTCGGGCTATAAAAATCGCCTTGTATACGTCGTGGTGCGTTCGATGAATTCGCCATGATGCCATGCGCTCAATACAAGTTTGATACGTCCAGGTGATCTGCTACTTTACGAGCACTAGGCCATGTATGATGCATACAATCCGCGGTATCCTGCGATTAGCGCTACTGAGCAACACCCGGGAAGCATTCGGCTAGCGTCCTTGAGTGCTTGTTCTGCGCGTGCTCCTCTAATCTGCATCGGACTCATGTAAATTATATCAATCATAACGCACTAATCATCATACAACTCACGCCGGAGCTCGTGTTGTTAACAACTACAATTGGAAAACCTATCAGTGTCATCGAACAACAAACTCGCGTGATCGGCCGCACGAAGGTCTGTCTGCAGGTCATGCACATGATGTTTTTGGCAGCTTCGTTGGCCTTGGTGCGACTGGTTGGACCTTTGTCCGCACTCTTGCCAGCATTCCGTTCACGCCTCTGAGCAGCTTTAGCACCCTGTCAACGATCGATCGAATGTAAGCATCCAACGACAGAATTATTTTAGACATCACGAACGTTACCCATGTCGTTACAAAGAATTGGGAGAAGGAAACCAGTGGTTCATTAATTCCGTCAGGCATCATACAGACCATTATGTAATCTGGATAAAGATAAGATACGCATTTCCTCACCCCATGACATCCAATTTCTCACAATACAACAGCCGACACTCCACTCTTCGCTCTCACCTACGATGAATCCGGAACTTCAACCGATTTTTGAGCAAGTTGAAGTTGATATCTTAACTCCCACTCAGGAGGCAGATAACGAAAGGCAGCTGAAGAAGGTATCCAGGAGCTTTGTCTGTGAGTCTTGCCCATGCACCTGTACGTTCTCTGAGTTTCATCGCGGTCAGCCGATACGATAACAGGTAGGAAACAGTCGGAAATTCATTCTAAATCGTGCTCAGGCAACCGCATAATCAGTGCCGACGAAGGCTATGTACGAGTACGCTGTACGAGCATCGATTGGAGATGCCGTCTTCCATGATGATCCATGTACTTCCGCTTTTGAGAAACACATGGCGCAACTTACAGGGAAGGAAGCTGCGCTCTTTGTGTCCAGCGGGACACTCAGCAACCAATTAGCAATACGAACACACCTTCATCAACCTCCATTTTCGATCCTTACTGATGTACGGGCTCATATTAATCAGTATGTATGGTCCTTCGCGTCTACGAGGTGGGTGGTCCATATGATGTTATAGATATGAAGCCGGAGGTGCCGCCATGCACACAGGAGCTTATCCCATCCCAATCACACCCTCGAACGGTCTGTTTCCATAGAATTCCAGCCTGGTTGCGTAGTGACCACTTAAAAGGCCATCACTTGACTTTGAAGGACATAATGGATAATGCCGTGTTAGAGTCTGATATCCATGTGTACGTACCTTCCAGTCAGATTCTTGCCTGCCGATATTTAAACGACCAGCGCGCCAACCCGTCTCATCTGTCTTGAGAATACTTTGAACGGCACTATCATGCTTCAGAAGGACATCATCGAAATTTCAACATTCGCTCGGGAGAACTATATTCTGATGCATCTTGATGGCGCCCGTCTTTGGCATGTAGCTGTCGAAATAAATATGAGACTATCAGAGCTGTGTGCTCCATTCGACTCTGCTAGCCTTTGTCTTAGCAAAGGCCTTGGTGCTCCAGTCGGAACGTGCCTCGTCGGATCAAAGGTGTTTATCGACAAGGCACGCTGGTTCCGCAAGGCTTTTGGTGGGGGGATGCGACAAACAGGGTTTCTGGTGGCATGCGCCGCTTATGCCCTTGCTCATAATTTCCCGCAATTACCCCGCGTGCATATACTAGCAAGACGCTTGCAACGAGGACTGGAGGAACTAGGGGTCGGTATAATATGTCCAGCGGAAACTTGCATGGTATATTTGCCTCCCCTCGACTTACTTCCTCGTTGACGGATTTGTGCAGGTATTTTTTGACCCTTCTACCATTGGTATTGAATATCGGGAGGTGGCGGAGCGTGCCGCCGCCCTACCGGAGCCTATAGTATTAAGCGGTTCACGTCTTGTGGTACACATTCAAACGTCAAGGAAGGCCATCGAAGACTTCTTGGAACTTATCAGTGAGTTGCGGAAAGAGAAAGAGAAAGAGAAAGGTTTTGTGCTACCTAATTCCACAGCGCTGGGAAATGGCCCGGTGATGAGTAACTATGGGAGGAGATAAGCAGAAATGTTTGTCAAGGGATGGGTTGTACAATGGGACTTTGGAGGTCACGTGCTTTGAGCGATCGACCTATTTTCACACTCCGACAGGCGCACGTGCTTAAACATGTAAGATATTTCAAAAGGAGAATTAAAATAAAATATGCACTTTAGAGTAGAATTTACAAGAGAACAATAAGAATTTTGTCTTCTGTAAATTCCACTCTAAAGTTAAGCTTGTGACTGCTATTTCAGCTGTCACTAAAATAAAAATTGTTATTGCACTTATAAGCTCTATTTACATATTTTATTTTAATTCTCCTTTTGAAATATCTTATCAGCGGCTTAAAACATTGGTGTGTCAATCGAGAAAAAAATGGTGTGCCGAGCCGGCACCCCTTGGGTGGTCGTTTCCACAACGAGGAATCAACCCCTTGCCGAGTTCGGCTCGGCAGCTCGACCACGAATCTGCCCCATTTGACACCAGTTTAGGACACCGGCGTGTAATAGGCCGATCTGCTGCAAGGACACAACCAAACACTCATCATGTCCAAGGCAGAAAGAGAGGAAGTTATCGCAGGGCTCGTATGTTCCACCAATCCATAGTATTCCGATGCCTGAGTACACCCAGGCCGCGAGACTGTTTGCAGCCATGCTCGACGACCTTGTATTCGATGCTGCTCTCCAAGGTCATCATGAAATCGCGCGAAGTCGAGTGCCTTGTCAAATATGTCACACGCGGTGAGCATACTTCACTATCATAGCTCGGTCGATTCTTCATAACCTCCTAGTTGTTGTGCAGGTAGGATATGCTGTATGACACTGCGATCCAATTTAGTTGACTTCCACATCTTCCACTCCTTCCGCATAGTTCACGGCGGAAGTGGACATGCGTTACCCCAGTTTCCAGATACAGGGAACATTGATGCATCGCCATCAGTGGGCAAGACACTTCCAAACACCGGAACGAGCATATCAACGATTGTTAAAGACGGAAACATACTGTTTGAATGCAAGGAATGTAAACGTCAGGTTTGTTCATTTTTCACTGTCATCCCTTGTCAAAAATCAAATTCCCATCACTGCTATAAGATTGCTTCGAATAGGTATGCACCTCACCTCAGCTCGTGTATGGGCATTGGAACTGGTGTGCGACGCGGGGCAGCACGTGCTGCAAATCTCAAAACAAAGTATGATGCCGATGGATGATATTATGTCGGCGAACCAATCGTTTCCAGGTACCCAGTCGATTCTGGGCAGTCGGCATCGCCGTATCATGGTTCAGAGAATGGTAACAATTCGGACGATAACTCGAACGGAAAGAAAGTCAAATCCAAGGGTAAACTTTCTGGTATCTGTTGTTCTTCAACGGTCAGATGTATCGTCTCATGATGTTATAGATGAAGCGGATTTCAACCTCAAGCGCAAAAGGGTATGTCTCTTTGTCCCGCCTTCCATGATTTCGCAACTCAATTACGAAAATAGCCTAGTTCACCCCAAATATCTCCAGCCAAAAAACCAAAGAAACAGAAAACAACTGGTATGCCCCCTTGCCTTGCTGTATTAGCCGTTAGTTCTGATGTGGTTCAGGGTCTCCTGTTTCTCGAGTGAAGGCAGGGGACAGCATTGTAAATCAGGTTCGCTCCTCTCCAATTTTACCACGTCTCTTCATGTTATGGTCTTGCAGGTTCCCTCTTCACAGTCAAAGGTCCCTTCCAAACTGCGGTCGTCATCGACTGCCTCGTTCATGGATAGAGAGCGGTCTTCCACCCCTGGATCTCAATCCTCCGTTGGTACCCCGATTGGCGCTTCTGTCTCGTCCGCAATTTCAGCCAAGAGTCCTGCCGGAACGGGTCCACCGAAACGCGGACGCCCGAAAGGCAGCAAATCAGGAACGGCCAGAGGTACAGCAGCGCCAGCACCGCAGGTGAAACGTCCGAGTCCACCACGGCCGCCGCCGCCACCCGTCCGGATCGAGCCAGACTATTTGATTGGTGGGTGAAAAGACCGCCAGTTTACGGATGAGGCTGATGCGACCCGCTAGACGTGGAAGGCGAAGAAACAGGTTCTTCGACGGATACCGATGGATCATGATCGAGAGATGGGATAATAGGACTAGCATGTACAGCCCAAAAGATACGTTGTGCAGTTAAGCCAAGTTAAGCGACAAAATCTCCCACGTACATACACCAATTGCAAAGTCGAGACAAACGGTTTTGGCCGCAGCCGAGTTCGACGTTGAACATTCCACTCATTACAACGCTCGCAGGACGATTTCTTTTGTTCCCCTCACGTTCCTTCTCTCCGCCATGGCCCATCAACTCGCCAATCTTGGTGACCGCTCCACAGACTACCTCACAAACCACCACCCCAACCCTCCCCCACCAGACGACTTCAAATCATCATACGACGACCTTATCGATCAATATGCAGAGCCTTACTCGAGGGTATCCCGTCATCAGACCTTCAAGGTACAAACCACGCCCACACCCGTCGATGATTCTGAGTCCCGAGGCCCGTCGTACTCTCTGGACTACAAGGCCCCATATCCAGGTGGCAAATTAGAAGACGAAGTAGAATATCCTTCTGGGCTGCAGAGCTACCCGCCAACAATGAAGCAAGAAAAATTGGTTGATAATAGAAAGTGGTGGCAACAGGTGAGCGTCCGCCCGTTCTTCCCTTTTCAAGGTTCTCATCTCCTCCCAGATTCTGCCTGACTCTTGGGCGTGCCGGTTATTCGTGCTAACTGTCGTTATTGAAACGACGATAGATCTAGCTATCGAGGTTGATCTTCTCCTCAGGCTGCAGGACGGAAACATCAAAATGCCAGTATACCTCAACGTATTCGCTTTAGCACAGTATGCTTTCGCCACTGATACCTCGCCCATGTTTTGATATCCAGCTCAGCGTATTCCAGCTCGTTCTTGCCGTGGACGCCGTATGCGCTCGAAACACCCTACAATTCATCTGTCTCATGTGAGCAGGTTTGGCACAACTGCCATTCCTTTTCTGATATTTCATCGTAGATTATTCAATCTTCTTTTCCTCCTCTACGCCGTCATACAGATTGGGGAAATTCAGGGTTCGGCAACAACATCTGCGGGCCCCATCCACATACCAGTTAGCGTCCTCACGAATATCATCCCACCTGTCATTTCTGCTGCCGAGGTAGCTTACATTGCTCTCGGGTGGAAAATCTATAACGAGTTCGGGTGGAAGGTATACAAATTCCTTGGTGCTGATCGTCGCATCAAGAAAATGTATGCCAGTTATCAAATTTTCCTTTGTCTCGTCAAGTTCGATCTCTTCTTTTGGGTCGGTTTCTCCGTGCAATTCCTCTGGCTAGTCCTCTCGAAAAACGATTGGGAATATTATGTTACTTGGGCTGCTCTGCCTTTGTCCGTTGTTCTTCTCATTGAAGGTCACTTGGCGGCGCGCCATGAGAACAAGTGGATGATGGCAACGTTCATGTCGGGGTGTATAGGAGCATTGGTGTACTTCATCTACAAAGTACGTCGACTCACTTTCCCTTCCTTCTTTCCATGCTGACTATTCAGCAGACATACAAACTACTCAAGTATCGCAACTCAGATTACTCTCAAGTGTGGCATTCCCTTACCACTTTCTGTTAGTTGATTGTGTTCCTCGTCATTCGGGTACTCACTCAACATAATCAACCAGCTGCGATCGCGATTTTTCTTTTGCTTATAACCATTGTTTTCGCGGCCATCGTAATGCGAAATTTCGGTCGGGGACTCAAAGAAGCAAGTAAGAGGCGATTACAATTTTCCTGCTCCAATCGACTGATCATCCGTTTGTAAGTTGCTCGAAACAAATCGCACGCCCACGGAAAACCTTCCAGACAATTCCAAGGCGGGCGTATGAGCATGAATCCTAACCGGATGAGTATCGACTGAAAGCCCACTTGTCGAATAAACGGACCTGTACTTATTTCGCGCTGTTTACCATCTTGTTGACTCATTACGGTGAACATTTCACCCGTGACATCACTTCAACCTTCCTCTGCATTCCCCCGCGCATATTCTTTCCGTCTCTGCGATACCTTGGCTCTGCCTTTCTTGATTTATTATACCTACATATTACATCTTGCAGGCTCGATATATGGCTGGGCTGTATATCCGAGCAAGCGTATTGCACCACCGTAGTTGAGCGGGGTCGGGTTCGGGAGTGTATGTATATACAAGCAGACATGAAGAAGCGCTTCTTCGACCAGCGGATAAAGTCATACACAGAGTCGACGTCATTACATCTCGAGCTGCAGAAGCCTATGACCCTACATCCAACCTAGTGACTTATCTGGATGTTCCTCTACCACTGGCAGGCACTACATGGGTTCCCTCTGGCCAAATTCTGGACTCGTTCAAAAAGTCCTGCATTGAATGTACTTTCTGCAATGTACCAGACAGGTCCAAAGAAACATCTCCCGTCAGACGAGGCAAATCTGCTCAATGCCAACGAGTCGCGGAAACACCATCCCTCCTGACATCACGGTGCCACTGATTAGTGTTGCGGCTGTAAAAAATATTAACCACTGACTTCCTATCGACCGACATTGAGCATGTCCCTCATCACCCCTCCACATAACTAGGTTACAAACCCTGAGGTATCAGTATATACAATCAACTCCCCCCTAGCATATCTCTCTCTGATAGTCTTGGAGGTACGTGTTACTAGTATGTGTTCAGTTATTTTCGGAGTACCGAAATAAATCTCACGTGGGAAAAGTCGCATGTGCGACATGGCAGACCTTGCCAAGCAAGGTAATGCCAATGGGAACTCCAGGACATATGCAGTGCGTGGAAGTGAGGTGGCCCAACCACAAAACCTCCGTCACCGAAGACTCACCTTTGGCTCCATAACTTCTTGCAATGTCCCAACGGTGAGGGTGCTTGGCGACAACACCGCCGAATTGAATTAGAACCACTCTATAGCTTTCGTGCACCAAATGTATTGCGTGATCGCTCCACCTTGCTTGGCGGACCGACGCCTCCTGCGTCGGGACGCTCGTCCCCGTTCCAGATTCCACTCCACGCGCCATCGGGGCAGCGCTACGCGGACGATTTAGAGAGCCAGAATGACGAACAACTCGAAGGCTTGTCAGCCAAGGTTAAGCTGCTCAAAGACGTACGTGGTCTCGCGATAGCGTCTCCGTTCGCCGGTCAGCGCTCACCACCGTCCACCAAAGATTACGATCGGTATAGGAAGCGAGGTTCGGGAGTCGACCATGCAGCTCAGTCGGATGGTGCGCTCGCCTCTGATTTGTTTCTCCACCTCTGTCCTCTTGGGTTGACTTGCTTTTTCTTTTCTTTTCCAGAACGATACATTTGCGGAGACGTCAGGCATCCTCGCAGGGACCTTTCGCCGAATGAACAATATGGCCGCACGGCATGGTTGTCGATGGTTGTGGTACATCGTCTTCCTAGTGTTCGTCTTCTGGTTCTTTATCATCGTATGGTGGTTTCGACGGTGAACACATGAGCTCCGGCCCCATCATGAACGTCCGACCTCAAATTGGTTCATTCCAGATCATTACTCTCGTATAATTCAATACCGCTGCCGTTATAGCTGAAGGAATAATGGTCGGAATACCACAGATAAATCACAGCAAACTCCAAGACACCAGGCAGGTAAATTGGCAATTATGGCACATCAAGAAACTTGGCGTTTCCAATCTCCCAAATCATTCGTCTTCGGAGGTAAGGCATGTCTCGCTGCGAAAAATTAAACGTCTCTTCTCCTCGGGATAATGTCTCCAAGAAATGGCACGTAAAGATGCCACAGTCGTAGCCATTTTCTTGTTGTGGGGTATCCTGCAAAGGGAGCGAATGAGCTTACATCTCTTATCCGCACCAAGTCACTGACATCAGGGCCATAGTTTTCCCAACCCGTGAAATCGAATGGTTTCTTCTTCTTATTCTGGTGTTCGAGATCAAGGTAGTTGCGAAGACTCTGTTAGCGTTATTCAGGTGTTGCGTTCTGAAAGGAAAATCATCCCTCCAACCTTGAAAACGTGATGCCGGTCAAGGTTCATACTGTCATACGACTCTATCCGTTTCCGATGAAAGTTGATGGCAGCACCAGTCCAGTGAGAGTTGTTGTGGTTGACTGGAATGAGGATAACATCTTTTGAGAAAATATCATACTAAGAAAACATTAGAAAACAGGACCGAAGATCGAGAAGCTGTTGCACCTTCTTGGTCCACTTTGAAAGCCTCGCCCGTTCGTAGCCCTCACCCTGGAGTTTGGACCAGAAGAAGGTATTGAAGAAATGTATACTCAGGAATCTTTTCCTCCCATTCGCTCCAGGATTCTCCTTGCAGGCATCTGACCGCTCCAGAAGCATCGCACCATAGAAGTTGATGAGCTCGTCATTTAGCCATTGGCAGGGAAGAAGACGTGAGAGGTCTTTGTCGCAAACCTGTTCTCGTGCTACCTTTGAAATGACGCCTTTCTTGGTCAAGAGTGCATCAACTTGTCTATCGATTTCTGTAGGTAGTGACTTGGGAAGAGAAGGGCGGAAACGCCGCTCTATTTCTTCGTCCTTTTTGCGCGCTTCTTGACGAAGCCACTCGTACGCCGAGAACGGTTTTGTTGGTGGGCTGGCGTTTGGATGAATAGGTAAGAATCAACATGATCATTGCTGACGCATGGTAACACTATGACGAACCTTGCCAGGGTCCGCAGCAGCTTCTTCTTTGCATTTTCCAAGAAGGGGATGTCTGCGTACTAAAAGTTTGTAAGAATGGGAAATATCGTATATACTCGGGACACATACATCGGAGAACGAGTGGCGATGGAATAAACTGGGTGTCTCTTCCTTCAGACGCAGGTCTGTCAAAGACGCAGAGGCTGGGACGAAACGTAAGCAGCAGAGTCACATCCCAGGTAACTTGTGGTACATACGCGACAGAGTGTCACGATCATCTAGATGCTGCAGTCGAGCTTGATAATCTATATATGCTAGTGCGAACAGATCAACACTTGCGCACACAGGTGAAACAAGTACTTTACACTTGAAGTCGTCGTAATTTGATTTAAATCCTGAAAATCACGGTGAGAGAAAGGACAGATTTGGGGATTTGTGCTGTACCGCTTGCCCGTTTGAGGTCGAAGAGCTCCTTCATCACGGCCTCTCTATCCTTCATCCTGTCCTCTCTTACTTTAACCTTGTGCTGCATTACGCGGGAGTAATGCGTGAGCCAGAAGTGGCGATAACCCACAAACGTGGTAAGGCACACCTTGTGGGCATATATGTGCTCTTTACTTCTCCTCTGGTTTAGCAGGGTATTTATCTCTTCGGCTCTTCGACATTGCTCCACGGAACTAGCCAAGAGATCATCCGCACTCTGACGGGGAAGGAGAGCATTTGAGCGGGATAGAGATGTCAGCCCAGTCGTGGATGTTGCTTGTGACGAGCTGCCGGAACCGTGGCCAGGATCGAGAAGTGTTTGCATTGGATACGGATCGGGCAACAAAGGAGACGAAAGGCTGGCGTGTTCCGCTCGCTTCTCGTGCTCGTGCGGATGAACTGCGTCTGGTGGTGGCGGACGGAGAGGAAACGAAGGATGAGAAAGGGAAGCCGTATGAGGGCGAGAGCGAGGCGGGGGTGGGGGTGGACGTCGCGAGCGCGGAGGACGATTCGGCCGACTGGGTGACAGTGATGGACGTGATCCCCAGGCCCTTATGGTGTCCGAGGCAAGGTCGACGACGTCGCGCGCGAGCTTGCTCCAACGAGCGGAGAGTCCGTGACGTGCAACCAGCGGAGTCCCGCAAGCTGTTTCGTGGACGCGTGGATGCTTCGGCTGCCTGGTCGGGAGAAGGGGATCAGAGGCCTCCCGTTTGCGAGCGTTGAGCATGGAGCGTGGGGCTGGCAACAGGGTCCTGTTTGCAAATCAACTCGCCTCGATCCCGGCCGTCATTGTCATTCTGCCGTGTCTTTCCCACGCTCGACACCCTTCCTCATGTTACAAGTGCACCACCCTGCTCGCATAGCCCGCTTGGCTCAGTTGGTTAGAGCGCAGGTCTCATATGTTGGAATATGAGTAACGAAAAGAGTTACGCAATCCTGAGGTCGCAAGTTCGAACCTTGCAGCGGGCAGTTTTTTTGTCCTCGCCCTAGCGATCAGCTCCACGGTAGAGACCCATCCATGTCTCTGCCAATCACTTCAGCGAGTACTTTGTCATCTGCGCTGGTTCTGTTCTCTTTCGCATGAAAAGTGCATTCTACATTCGCCACAGCATGGGGAATTGATGGAGGATGCCGCCCTCCGGATGATAAACGTCTGAATTTTTACTCGGAATTTGTCACGGCTGAAAAAGCCTTTGGACTGCTCACTTTAGTAGAACGACTATCTTCTACTCGAGAGAAGTCTGGCTTGGGGAGACTAAGAGAGATCGTACTAGGCATGCGTGGGACATCCCAACTTGAAATGATCTTCTGGCGCCTTAGAGTATGTCGCAAACTTCCCCTTTAGTAACAACTCCATCATCATAACTATCTAGTCGGCATTGCATGACACCACCCTCGTATTGTCATGGCTTCAAATCCTTCCCTTCGTGACTTGTACAATTCGCCGTCGACGCAATGGACATTCATTCCACCATCGACGTCAAGCATCCCGAAACACTCTGCCTCTAATGCTTCCTCTTCCTATCAGTGGATCACCCGTCCTGCCTCAGGCTCCATATTCGACCTCCCTCCTCCCCTGAATGCAGGAGAACCTTTGTCGCTTGACGTTTCCCTCCTCTTCCGCTCATTAGTAGCCTCGGCCTTGCTCCAGTACAGCAGTACCGCCATGGCAATGCCTTTAGAAGTTGGAAAGTTACTCCTCCAAATTCAGTGGGTTCCAAAAGACGCCCTTACCCAAGAACACGAGGAAGATGTAGAAGACGAGTCGGAAACGGCGAGTCAAATACTGCTCCGACGTGTGATCATCTGACACGTCCCATAGCTTAGCGAAGCTACAAATGAAGAAGAGTCATATTTTGTTGAACCTGGTACTGTTTCAACTCGTCATCCAACTCCCAAACTCGTAGACGACAGAGGATACATGATCAGAACTTCTGTATTGGAGGACGGGACGCGCCCAGAATACATTATCCCAGTTGGCAGCGCAAGTACTTCATGGGGTATGATCCAACGACTTATTGGCTTCCACGGTGAAGGATGGCTGTCGCTCTGGAAAGGTAATGGACGCGCAAAATCTAAAAATGGCGGCTCAGTTCATCCTTCAGGTCTGCTCACGTCATGCATTCACGATGTTGCCTTCGCGAATGTGCAACCATTCGTCGACAGCGTTTTGCACTCGTTGTTCCTCTCGCCGCAAGGTGGATTCTACCGACCGTCACTGTTGCTGCCTGTAGCTTCGCACGTCCTGACTGGCTTTCTGTTGTCACCCCTCGATCTCGTTCGTACGCGCCTGATCGCTCAGTCATCGATGCCGCGGTACAAGGCGTATACAGGGCCTATCCATGCGCTCTCCGACGTTCTCGCCAACGAAGGTGGATTGAGGGGTATTTACCTGCACCCTCACCTCCTGATACCAACGATCCTTGAAACCGGGCTGCGATCCTTCATGCACGTTACATTGCCTGGTGTTATTGCTCCACGACTGTGGTTTGGCCCGTATGTTGCAGCGGACACTCACCCCGTTGCATGGGCTTTCGCGGAGGTTCTAGCAGGATGTGCGAGTCTGTTAGTGACATTGCCAATCGAGACGGTGCGCAGAAGGCTGCAAGTTCAGACGCGTGGGACAGCGAAGCCACTGCGGACCTGCGTGGAGACGAGACCTGTTCCATACAACGGCGTCGTAGATGCTCTTTGGCACATCTTGACCGAAGAACGATCTGATTTGCCGATAAAGCGGCCGCGGAAGACGGAGGGAGAGAAGCATCGCGGAGAGGAACCCGAGGCGGATAATGTAAAGGATGGCGAAGAGAGTTGGCTGAGGCGGACTGGTGTTGGACAGTTATACAGGGGGCTGGGAATGCGCCTCGCTGCGAGCGTCATTGTCTTCCTCCTCGCCGTTGTTGGTGGCGGTGAAGATGTCGAGGGCGGGTGGGCGGAGTTGTGAGTGGCGGCCGGACAGTGCCCACCGGTATGGAAATGCGCCGAGGACGGGTGGCCTGTAACACCGCCGGGTACTCGCCGGCATCATTGATTAGTACTCCATGTCGTAATGCCTCGAGGCATAGCAATCGCAGACCCCCTTTTGGTCCACCACGTTGCTTGCATACTTCTACTTTAGTTCTACTAGTCTACATCACTTCCCCTCCCTGTTCGTTTCCTTCCATTCCCTCCTTGTCGTCTACCATGACGACCAACATCCCTCGTGAAGAGCCTGAGCGTGTCGCCCCGAACCAACTACATGATGCACTTTCCAATGACGCCACCAAGGATGTTGTAGTCCACTCGTTTTCTCCAGAAGCATCACCCCAAGCAAAGACTGCAGCCGCTGGTGCGGGTTTCGAGAAACTCTCCCCACACGTCGTCACAGCCACCGAACCAAGTGCGGGAGGTATGGAGCTTCATATACTCTCGGGACTTGACCTGAGCCTGCATCTCCCTTAGGAGTCCCATTGGACACCGGAAGCGTGCATGCTCTACCAACCATCAATGTTGAGGATGCTGAAAGAGCTAAGAAAGAGGAACGCGAAGCCCCTACAGCACCTTTGACTACGCCTGGTGGCTATCCTACAAACTTCGCTCCAGCCATCCCCGATTGGTATAAGGTCGGTTGGCGTGCGGCTGCCGATATAGACACTCCTTCCCCTGGAGAGGGAGAAGAGAAAGACAAGTCCATCCTTGGACTTTTCCTGGGTGAACAATTCTACGGCGCCTGGTACCATAATGCTGCATTGATTTTCTTCGTATGTCTTACATTTATCTCCTTTTCATCTGAGTCTTACCTCACTTGAACATCTAGGCTGTGTTCGCGTCTCACTTCTTGACACGCTTCAACTTTGGATGGGGATGGTTATTCATCCTTTTGGCGATCTGTAACACGTACTATGTCAACTCCATGTCGCGTGTACGTCGCCGTGCCCGCGATGATATCCAGCGTGAGCTCGTTAAAACCCAATTGGCCTCCGAGCATGAGAGTGCCGAGTGGTTGAATCATTTCCTGGACCGTTTCTGGCTCATCTACGAACCCGTACTTTCTGCCATAATGGTGGCCACCGTCGATCAAGTCCTTAGCGTGAACACACCCGCATTCCTGGATTCCTTGCGCCTCACGACCTTCACTCTTGGTAACAAAGCACCACGGATTCAGAGAGTCAGGACCTTCCCAAACACGGAGGAAGACATCGTCATGATGGACTGGGGAATCACATTTACTCCCAACGATGTGTCTGATCTGACTCCTCGCCAGGCAGCACAAAAGGTTAATCCCAAAATAACACTTTCTGTGAGGATCGGCAAAGGGTTAGCAACTGCCGCCATGCCTATCTTAATTGAAGACATCAGTTTCAGTGGTCTTATGAGAGTTAAGATGAAGCTGGTGTCCAACTTCCCTCATATACAAATCGTGGATCTCAGCTTCCTGGAGAGGCCCGTTTTCGACTATGTCTTGAAGCCAGTTGGTGGCGAAACTTTTGGTTTCGATATCGCCCATGTCAGTACATTTTGTTCAACTTTCCCCAAGTACTAACCGTCATGGCAGATTCCCGGACTCTCTGACTTCATCCGTGAAATGGTCCATGCAAGTATTGGACCCATGATGTACGACCCGAACGTCTTCACGCTCAATCTTGAACAACTTTTGTCTGGGGTCCCTCTGGATGCCGCCGTTGGAGTAGTCCAAGTGACCGTACACGCCGCTCGAGGACTCAAGTACAGTAGGATCGGCGGAGGGGCACCAGATCCCTTCGTTAGCATCAGCATCAACAATCGTCAGGAGCTGGCGAGGACTAAATACAGGCACTCGACGTCTGTATTTTCTTTGCTTCTATGATGTTACTTCACTAATTATCCACAGGTACAACCCGACATGGATGGAGACGAAATTTGTTCTCGTCAGCTCTCTACAGGAGCAGCTCATGCTCAGCGTGCTTGACTACAGCGAACGCAAAAAAGGCACATCCCTGGGTGCTGCAATTTTTGAACTGAACAGGCTCGTTGAAGATGCTACTTACGAGGATCTTGACTTGCCAATACTCAAGGATGGAAAGAACCGTGGTCATATTCGGTTCGACGCCTCCTATTATCCTGTGCTCAAGCCCCAAACTGTCGATGGTCAGGAGCGGTTACCAGAAACGAGTTTGTATAAATTCCCAGACATAAGTCATTCAACTTACCACCTTTCTAGACGTCGGAATCGTTCGCTTGACTTTTCACCAAGCCAAAGAGCTTGATGCTTCCAAGACCCTTTCCGGTGAACTGAATCCTTTCGTGAAAGTCTATCTTGGCTCCGATCCTGCCCATATTCACAAGTCGCAAATTATTAAACACACAAACAATCCGGTTTGGGAATCCAGTACTGAGTTCCTGTGTTCAGATAAACGTTCTTCGATGATTACCGTCAACGTTGTGGACGATCGTGACTTCACGAAGGATCCCGTGGTCGGGCGCATGGCCGTGCGTCTCGAGGACTTGCTTACAGCGGAAATATCGGAAGGACGAGACTGGTGGCCTTTGAGTAAGACCGGAAAGATCAGGATCAGTGCACAATGGAAGCCGCTGGCAATGGCAGGTGCTTTACATGGGGCTTCACAATACGTACCGCCCATCGGTGTTGTGAGGCTCTGGCTCCAGAAGGCAACGGATGTCAAGTAAGTTAATTATATCATAGCAAAGAAAAGTCGCCTTGACCATTTTAAGGAATGTGGAGGCTGCCCTCGGTGGCAAGGTCGGAACACTGGAATCTTGTGGAAGATGGCAATGCTGACATTCTAAACCAGAGTGATCCGTATGTCCGAGTTCTGGTCAACAATATCATTCAGGGTCGAACAGAGGTCATCAATAACAGTATGTGCCAAGTTATGAAGCCAACATCGTGAGCGCTTATCCTGTCGTGCTTCAGACCTAAACCCTGCGTGGGATCAAATCATTTACATACCTGGTATGTCTCCATATCACGGTCTTCGGGTCCTTGTGACCTTGTTGACCATACTGTGTAGTCCATTCACTTAAAGAGGTTGGCAAACCCATACCTTTCACTCTTAGCTCTAACCCTTTTACAGTCCTTGTTTATGGAAGTGATGGATTATCAGAATCTGACAAAGGTAAGGTCAACTTTTCTCTTGTACTCGTGTTGGTGATCGTTGTCTAGGATCGTTCCCTCGGTTCTGTTGAGCTTAGTGTGAGCGAGCTCGTTCGAGAGCCTTCGGCCGATCCCCGATTCCACTATGAATCTACTGGGAGGAAGGAAACCATCCAACCCATCAGACTTGACGGGGGAAACTTCAAGGGTCACCTCCACTTCGTTGCCGAATTCATCCCCGCATTGGCATTGGCTCTCAAGCACGTCAGCTTTGATGTGGGTGAGAATGAAATCCAAAAGGCCACAAAGACAGTGAATGGCGTAGCAGGTGGTGATGTTGCAATGGACGAGACCAATATGTCTTCCTCATCTGTGATCTTAACACAGTGCGTCTCGACCGATCTTCCCTTGGCAGAGCAGGGCACGCATGGAGCGAAGCCGTCGCGCGATACCGGAACGACGGATTTATCTGGGACTGAACCTAAAACTGAAGGTGATGAAGAGGCCGCGAAACAAGGAAACGATAAACACCCTTCCGAGATGGAGCTTCCCAAGGAGCGACTGTTGCAGTCCCGTACGTCGACTCTTATTTATGACCTTCGCAAAGCTTACAACTCGAGTAGAGTCCGGTATCATCATCTTCAATATTTTATCAGGCAAGCTCCAGAAGAAAGCTCGACTGGAAGTCCTCTTGGACGATGCTTATTGGCCGGCTTTCAGCACAGCCAAGGCTCGCAGCACGAAGGCGCAGTGGCAACATGTGGGGGAAGGTTTCGTCAAGGAGCTCGACTTTGGACGTGTCTGGTTGCGGCTTAATGGAAACGCGGAAGGTGACACGGACGATGTCATCGCCGAATGGAAAGGTGACGCCAAGGCATTCCTGGAGGCCACCCTGGTATGTCGAATGTTGCAAGTATAGTCTTGCGTGTAACCCAGTTCGTATACAGGACTGCCGCAAAACGTTTATTCTGACTGACGTAGACGACGAGATCAAAACCTCTACTGTCGAGATTGAAGCACGGTATGTCCCTGTCCCTGTTAAGTTGGAACCGAGGGAGAGCGTCAACAGTATGTTGTTTCATACCGCCGTTGATACATCTTTAATGTTGTACACAGATCAAGGTGTCCTGCGCATCGACTTGATGGAAGGCAGGGATCTCATGGCCGCTGATAGAGGAGGTATGGCGTTGCATGCATCCTACCGTTGTCGTCCATTGACGTCATTTTGCGTAAGGCAAATCGGACCCCTTTGCAGTATTCACCTTGAATGGACAAAAAGTATTCAAGTCACAGACTAAGAAGAAGACTCTTCACCCAGATTGGTTAGAAAATTTCATCGTCAATGTGGTAAGTTTGCGAGCCGCCTCAGTTCTGGATTGTCTTAACCCTCTTTCACCCTCTCAGCCCTCTCGTGTTGCTGCGGACTTCTCAGTGGAAGTCTTTGACTGGAATCAAATTGAACAGTCAAAGAGTCTCGGAACTGCCAGGATCACTTTGGATGATTTAGAGCCTTTTGACGCCGTGGAACGCGTCATTAAACTGTCAACGGAGAAACATGGCGAAAAGGGTCAAGTACACATTCGATTGACGTTTGCACCCGAGATCATTGCTAAGGTGCGGAAGTCCACGTCCACGTTCTCAGCGGCGGGACGTGCGATGACCCAACTTGGTGCATTGCCGGTGGGGGCAGGCAAGGGTGTCATTCACGGCGTGGGGGGTATTCTCAAAGGGGGTTTCCTTCATGACAAATCGTCCGAACATTCAGTACCACTCGCAGAGCCATTGCCTGCACCACCTTCGCAGTCCGTGGAACACGCTTCGACTTCGGCGCGCGGGTCCGCAGTCTTCCCATCGACAGAATCAGGTCCCCGTGGAACGGGGGGCCCTCCCTCGGAGCCTGGATCGTTGCGTGTAGTTGTGTTCGGCGCGAAAGATCTCCCTGGAGGTGATATGAGACCATATGCCTCCCTGCGTGTTGGTGATAGAGAGTTCAAGACCAAACATGGTTCCAAGACCTCAGCACCAGAGTGGTGAGCAGCGACTAGTTCCCGGACGCCTTGGGTACTAAACGACGACAGGAACGAGTCATTCATCTTCGCTGCTAGTGCGCGCACGCCGAGAATGCACGTGTGGATTTACGATCACAAGACGCTCGGCAAGGATAAACTGATTGCGGAAGGGGAGGTTGATGTTCGTGGTATCCCCTAACTCTGTTGACGTTCTGGAAGTCTGACATTGCCACTCAAGATTTGGAACCATATCCTTCCTGGTCGAACAGTTACGGCTGACGTGTCGCTCACATTACACGAAGCCGGCCAACTTCGTCTCCGGCTTGAATTCGACGGCGACACCGATCCCAACCACCACGATCCCTCTATCCATGAACGTCATCTAGCGTCCTCCCGGTTCAGTATTAGGGGGCGCAGACCTGATGACAGCTGAATCTTGCTGACCTAACTTTTATGTCTTGCTCTTATTCATCTTGCCATTGCTATTTGACGTATATGCATCAAAACTTTCGTGTTTGATAATTGTCGCAGTGCTGTCATGTACGACGTCTCTCCCCTTCACATTCACATCACATTTCAGTTTCGGGAAAAACATATAACGAACAAGTGCTCCCTTCCCGCCCGTCTCTGTAGTGCAATCTGGAACATATCAATAAAGCTACTCCCCAGGAATACGCTACGCACTCTACTGTTCAAATTGAACGTTTTCTGCATCCTTTCACGGATATCTGGGATGTTGTTCTGCGCTAGTGCAACCAAGTAAAACCTGCCGCAGTCTGACAATAATTCCTGCCTTCTATTACAGGCATGCGTTGCATACGAGCCGGGAGCGACGTACACCAACGTCGTTTAGAAAACGATTTGTCACTTCCATGCCGCCTAGTCCCCCTGCCCAAGAGCCAATGATGCCAGCGCTGTCTTGCGCATGGAAAAGCTCTTCATGGATGGTGGGAACGTACGGGGGGTTAAACACTACGATGTCAACGCAGTGCCGCAGCCGCGTTAGTAGCGGTTTAGAGAGATCACACGTGATTGGGTCGAGAGGAACCTAGTCGCCTTGAACATGAGTGAAGCCTCTTGAAGGTTGATCTTGGGAAAAACTTACCTTGTTCTGTTTGCCAGTGGCAGAAGTACAGATGGAAGCCCGCCGGTTGATGTCAGTGCAGAGGTAAACTGCCAGTGGTGCTGCCATCGGTAAAGGGCAAACCTTAGTCTTAAGCATGCTCACGAGCAGCCGTCGCTCCCAGGATTGAGCCCAGGAATGCAGACACACAACCAGACCCGGAGCTAGTTTGATTCCTCAAGGAGAGAAAGAAGCTGATATACCGATGTATTCTCACCCTATTTCAAGGCATATCAATGGCTTTTGGGCCTTGAGTTGTTCAGCATCATCTTCGAGGCTATCTAAAAGTAGAAAAGTGTCCTCTTTAGAACTTTCAGTTGTTGATCGACAGCGAACTGTGAATAAAGCTTTCCTGCAGGATCATATACGTGGAGCTTGTCGTCATCTGAGAGATGTGATAGATCTGGCGTTGAGATCATCGTAGTTCAAGCTCAAGAAGTTCATGTTGGATAAGATTAGATGATCAATCACGTGGTGAGACGCGTCGCAAACGCGTGTTCTCTCTCAGGCTTGTCTGCATCATGGCTAGCCGTACAAAGGTGTCTGCACCAGCTACCCGCGCATCAACGCGAACCAAGACTCCGCCTGGCCAGTCACCAAGCCCGCCCCTCGCGATCAAAGTGGCCAAGGCAAAGACCTCCACCCGATCAACGGGAGACTCTGCAGCAAAGGCGGCAGGCTCCAGAAACCCACCTAATTCAACCGATGCTAAGCATGTTGCACCTAAGAAAGCCGTGAAATCTTCGGCCACAAAGTTAGAGATAGTGGAACAAGAACCAATCATGGTACGTGCTGAATACCATATGTATAGCAACACCAGCGTCACCTCTAGAAAGGCGTATCTTCGCATAAGACCTCGTCTCGTTGACGATAAGCCAGCCATTATGCCCTACTTGGACCCATTGTCAGACACCGCCGTTAGAATGACCGATCCATCCGGCGATGGGCGCAGCGCGTCAGGGTTGTATTACCGAGCATCAACGACGTCTCCGTCCTTGATCTACAGGTTCTCTCATGTTTTCCCTCCCACCACTCAGCAAGCCGACTTTTTTGCGAAGACGACGTTCCCCCTCGTTCGGGACTTGCTGGACGGGCAAAACGGCCTACTCTTCGCATATGGGGTTACAAACTCTGGGAAAACCTACACTATTCAGGGCAGCAATCAGCCTGGATCTGGTGGAATCTTGCCAAGGACCTTAGACGTGATATTCAACAGTATTGAAGGTCTGCATAGTGACGAACACGTGAGTGTTCGAAAGTTGCCAGGGATGAACTTACCAACAAATAGCCACAGTATCGGCCCGTCCGACTTTATGGAGTTGAGGAGGCCGATCCGTCAGATTCTACCCCTCCTATGGACATTAAAATCTCAAGTGAACCAGCTCTAGCTGAAGTTCTGGCTGAGCATATGGCATCTTCGGATGGCTCTGACACCCATATCGACCAAACGGTAATAAAGCTCGATCGCAACTATGAATACTCTGTCTGGATCTCATACGTGGAAGTGTACAACGAGAAAGTATATGATCTTCTGGCTTCGGTCAACGATGGTCATGATTGCAGTGCACCAAACCTTGGTGGACATGCTTCAGGTGGGGTTCTCGTGACCAGAAAAGCCCTCGCTGTGAAACCTTCTCCCGCACACGACGCGATGGATGACAGCGGAAGCGCCAGTGCAGGGAGGTATATTTCCGGACTCAAGCAGTTTCGCGTCTCCGGTGCTTCGCAAGCGAAGGCTCTCGTCAAACTCGGGCAACTTCACAGGCGTGTATTCGGGACAGTTGCCAACAGCCAAAGCAGTCGAAGTCATAGCGTGATTACCATAAAAATCCTCAGAAATCACCGTGGCGACAGAGACGTAGGTTTCCGTTCTCTCCGTATCGTTAGCGTCCCTCAACGCGCGTTAGGACCCGAGTTCGGTGCAGATATCTCGACTCACTCTTGTTGACCTGGCTGGGTCGGAACGAACAAAACATACGCAAACCACTGGGGACCGGCTCAAGGAAGCGGGCAACATCAATAAATCTCTCATGGTTCTAGGACAGTGCATGGAGGTAACTAGATGTCTTCTCAAACACACCATAGTTTGATCATAGTTTAAGGTTATGAGATCCAACCAAAAGCGCTTGGCTCAGAGCCTCGCTATTCCTGGCCAGAGCGATACCAGGGATGTAAAAAGAGCATTAGCTGTAGTACCCTTCCGACACAGCAAGCTGACAGAGATCCTTATGGATTACTTCGTCGGTGATGGTAGAGTGGTGCGCCCCTCGTTTTCGACCGAATCCAACGACTGACTTCTACTGTCTCGCTCAGACCATGATCGTAAATGTTAATCCATACGACACAGGGTTTGACGAAAACTCGCATGTCATGAAATTTTCCGCGTTAGCAAGGGAGATATCAACAGTAGTGAACAATGCACCCGTACCTCGGGTCCATGCAAGTCCTGCGAAGCCTAGTGCAACTAGCAAACCAGGTCCCTCCGGACTGCCACGTGCCATCACCAGAAAGGTGACCATATCGAACTTGGGACCAGGAAAGAAGCTCAGCGAGGCACATTTAGAGGTGCTTGAAGGTAAGTATAATTTCCGGAGTTTTCTAGCGGTCGCGTATGATCCATTCCAGAGGACGAAGAGGTGAGCGATGATCAAGAGGAGGGTAGTGATGGCGAATCGATCAACCCATTGGTGGATGCTTTATTCGATGAAATCGAGGACCTACGTCTAAAAGTAAGGGTGGGCTTGAAATTACTCGGAGCTAATTTGTAATGACTTTTTCCAGCTTTACGAAGCAGAAATGAGGTGCGCCATGGTGGAGGCGGAAACGCGAGAGGAGGTTATGCGAGAGATGGAAGAAAGGATGCGTGCTGTTGAGAGAACCTACGCGCTAAGGCTCATGAGTGAGGCACGTCGGCATGGTGTTTGCTGGTTTTTCTACTCATTGAATGAGGCAGGTTGAACGCAATGAGCGAAAAATGGACGCAAAGATCGACATGCTACACCAGGCTGGCTTGCTTGGAACCGCCAAGAAACCGCCGAGGGCGTCACATTCGGAGAGTGAGATTGAAAGTATTGTTGGAGATGTAGGTTTTTTTTTTGTACCTGTTTGTGCGACCTGTGGACTGAGATCAACTAGTCCAAGTCCGAGGACTCTGCTTATGAAACGGACGCCGACTCTAGGACGCCTTCCTCTCCACTCCATGGGAAGGAAAACCCATCTAATGCAAAACCTATGGAATGTTACAACACAAGACCGGGGATGGATACTTCTCTTTCTGCCGAGCCAAACGATCAGACGAATGATGCGGTATCAGAGGATGAAAATCAGGATGCGGAGTCGTCTGTCGACGATGACATTTCAGATGACTACACTCCTCAAGTGGCTGGTAAGAATACAAAGAACTCGAAGAAAGCAGCGCGAGGCAAGGCTTCGAAAACGAGTGCAGGCAAGAGGTCGGTAGCCAAGCTTGGGCAGGGGATGAAGAATCTTTTGCTAGATGGCGATTCTTTGACTGGAGCGGACGACTCGATAGTCGTTGTTCCGAACAGAAAGCCCCAGCAGACAGCTGATGGTCCAAGTGCTGAGTATGTCCCTGGTGAAGGAGAGGTCGACCTGGTGAAGAAGAAGAAAAAGAGGTGCGCATACTGCAGGTGGATGCACAGGGCGCTCAACCACGACAGACAGCTGGGAAAGAAGACGGTGGTGACCGAGGATGAAGTAGAGGGAGTGGTAGGGGCAATGGATCAGAGGTCACTGAGGCAGACGGTCCGACGGATGACGCGGGGGAATTGAAGTCATGTGACGAGACGCGTAGAGTCACGTGTATTTGGTATTGAAGAATAGTTGGCTTGGTTGAGTTGGACGTGCGATGACGCTCAACCGCAAGTCGCCTTCGCGGCGAAACTCGTTTGCTGTCGCGAGCAAGAGCCAGACGCACCCAGGCCGGAAACGGCGCGCGCACTCCGTCGCCCCCGGCGATCCGCTCAGCCCCGGAGCCAGAGCCCGCCGTTCCGTGCGTTCGTCTCCGTGCACACCTGCCACCATCATTGACTTCTCGCAGGCCCCTAGGAAAAGCATCCTGAAGGCCGCTGTAAATGCCAACGACGACGACGCCAACGACGTGACCCAGTCCATGGACATCACTCGCGACTACCGCGAAGACAACCTCACCCGCAAATCCTTGGGCAGGCGCGTCAGCTTTGCCAATCACGCTCACGTGCGCCTCTTCGAAGTACCAGATCACAACACGAACAGCACCGCATCTCCCCAGTCGTCCCCTGCAGCCGAGCCCGATCTTGACTCTTCCCGGGCCACGAATGACGAGAACGCATATCCAGGTGCACAGAGGCCTCGTCGTCGCAGTTCTACTCGCCACTCGATGGCTCTCAGCGACGGCGGTGGAGAGGAACCCATGGATATGGACTCCGACGACACAGGCTTTTCACCGTCTGCGTTTTTCAGAGCCGTGCCCGAGGGCTCCATGGACGACGAGTTCAATGACATGGACACTCGCTTTGAAGGCGATGACATGGACGTGACGGAAGTTGTTCCACGAAATTTCATCAGGAAACGGTCACTATCTCTAGGAGTTCCCCGTCAACCACTCGCGAATCTTTCCATTCCTCAGTCACCTCCACAAGTTCACGACGACCCGCAGGATGTGTCCGCCGAGACAATTTGCGTTGAAGAGGATTCTGGCCAGTCACAATCTTTCACCTCAGAAGGCGACGTGTCGCAGCCAATGGAGTTTACAGTTCCTCTCATTCGGCCACCCGAACCACCAAGCAAAGAATGGTTGGCCCTCCGCTCTGCGACCCACTCGGGAAACATGCCGTATATCCCGTCGTCGGACGATGATGGGGGGGACGATGGTGGAGATGTACAAGAAATGGAATTGACTGACGCAGTTTCGAGGCTACAGGCTGCTCGAGTCTCCCTTGGCCTTGGGGGGGACAGTGTTGCAGATGGTGGAGAAAACAGCTTCACGAGTACCGAAGATAGCTTCATGGATGAGGATGTTGGTAATCGTGAAGACGGGAATCAGACCGTCAATGTCACTCAACTCATGAGACGCGTCAGTCTCGGACCAAGTGCAGACTCCACGATGACTTCGATGTTCAGTAGTCAAGAACAGACGAGGGAAGAGGCGATTAACCAGTCCATATCCGAAATTCCTTCCGCTTCGCTCACTGATTCGCAAGGAAGTCATCTTGTTCAGCCCGAATCACCCCCACCCACTGCTCCTGATGTTCCTGGAACCTTGTACCCCCGCGTACCTATTGACGACGATCCCGTCGCTCCCGCAGCAACCACGACGGAGAAAATATTTGATCAGCATCCCGTCTTCAGTGCACTGCAACCTACCCTACCAGAGGCGCAACTGGTGTCATCAGGAAATCCACCTCCTTTGAACTTCAGCATTACCCCGAAGCCTCGCGCCCCTGCATCTCCCGTTCGTTCGCGTCCATCCTCTCCTAGTAAAGCACCTCCATCACCGAAAAAGTTCACTGCGGCCTTCGCACCCCCCGCTTCTCGTCCTTCTCCTCTCAAGCGAACAACCAATGCCTTTGACACTGATAATGGTGTGCGGACTAGCCCAGCGAAGTGGCCCTCTGGTCCGGAGAGGCTCTCGATTACTCCAGGGCGTGGCACCGGTGCCATCCGTGTTCTGTTGTCACCGTCGCAGACATCACCACTCAAGGAGCAGCATGGTGCGGGAGCGGTTAAGCGCACCTCGATTGGCTTTCGGCGACCATCGGGTTACTTCGCACAACGGAAGAGTCTGGGTAACATAGTCCCCGATCCAGCAACGGTAGCAAATGCCGGAGCTACCCTTCTCGGCCGAACCTCGCCAAGCAAGACTGTGCTGGGCCGAAGCGGCGCTGGCTTTGCTGGGAACTCTGCAGGGGATGGGACTAGGGAGGATGCCACGAATCGTAGGTCAAGCTCACCAGCAAGGCTTGGCATGTCCGTAGGGGCGTCCCCTCGTCGCAAAAGCCTGGGGGCTACACTAGCTGATGCGAATGCGCAACCCGCCCAGAATGACGGCATACAATGGGACGGTGAAGTGGATGAAGACGTCGACGATGCGCAAGGGCCTCAGATATCCATTGAACAGTTCTTTGAGATGACAGGTATTCGGTTCATGGACGACATCGCTGCCCCTCGACGATCGGTTGTCCATCCTTCTGTTCTGCGTCCGTCACGAAGAGCATCGATGGAAGCGCAAATACCCCTCGCAGAATATGCGGTTGCTATGACTGTAAATGTTCCCCAGCTGGAACTTTACAGTCACGTTGGTAAAGATTTGCAAGCTTGGGTTGAACGGATCAAGGAAATACATAGTGAAGCGGAAGAAGAAGCACAAAAGACGACGCCTCCACTCTTTCAAGAGTTCGTCACGACCGACGAAAGCGGGCAGGCTGAACTATTACATCAACTCAAGTTGATCAAGGTGCATAACCATGCACAGGCCAAGTCGGAATGGTATGACTGGAAGATGCAATGGGTTGAACAGTTGCATCAGAAGGCAGACGAGGGTTTCAAGAACCTCGAGGCGGTAGTAGTTCCTAATTCATTACCAGCGTATGACTAATGCCTCGCCTAGGATGCCAAAGCTCTTGAAGAAATCCGACGGCAAGCGCAAGAGGTAGTCCCAGGTCTACAGCGAGAATATGACGAACTCATGGCAGAGCTTGAGAAAGAGAAGACTGAAGTGGCAGAACTCGAAGGCTGCGACCAAGAGTATCTGAGTGAGCTGAAAGCTACGATTGCTGAGCAAAGGTCGGTGTTTATGCTAGGGTTGCAGCAAGGGTTCTGACAAAAGCCAGTGCGGAGCTGGATACCTTCCATGCGGATGTCAAGGAGGCTAGGGTAAAACTCGATCGTCTCGAGGAGAAGCTCAGCGAAGTCGAATCACAGAAGACAGAGGTGATGTTGGTCGTAGAAGACGCTGAACGACGCATCCATATGCAAAAGACCAGCACGCGCGCAGAGATACTCCAACTTAAAGGTAAGCATTAGCATCTATGCCTTCAGCAGTGTATTCAGTCCTGAAACAGATGAGCTGGAGGCCATCCAAAGTTTACATATGTGGAAAGCGACTAAGATTCTTCCAGAATTGTTCGAATTTACTCTTGCATCGACGTATTGTATATCTGTTCCTTGCATCAAGTTCTGTCCGATCGTTGCAGACATACAAATCAGACGAGCAGAGAACGCAAAGGCAAAGCACAAGGAGGTCTCGCCTCTCCTGAGTGCGCTGATGCTGCGGACGGCACACAAACTAGTCACTCGACAAGGAGACCAAAGCCTTCGTGAGGTGTGTATCTATCAGACATCAGCTTTTGTGCTGCTGACTGCCATCGCTGGCAGGTCGTCCAATGTCTTGGCGATTACTGGTCGGCTTGTTCGCAGCTCCAGACTCAACTGAAACTCGTGTCTATCAAATTCCCCCTCTCCATTCAAGAGACGCCAACTGGTTTCTTTGCCGCTGCGACGATCTTGTTTCCACAACACAAAGCCAAGGGGCTGATATCATTCATATTTGACACTCCGGTATTTGCTTCCTGGCCCATGCGAATTCAGTCAATGCGCTGTGATGTGAGAGTAGCATACGGGCCTATCGAGTGAGTACGGTCATGAACATATTGTATCTATCCACTCATGCCCTTATAGTCGAGATATTATTCAGAAGGCTGTCGATGCACGCTTACAACAGGTTACTCACACTAACAATCATGCATGTTTGCTGGACACTTGCATGGAAGCTATGGAATGTATTGCATAGAGTCAAGATATCTGGATATCTGTTACACTAATAGTCGTGACGTGATGGTTCGTAGTTCGGTCTTGCATAATGTACCGTGTACAATAGGCATCAGAAGGGACATTACTAAAAAGTGGACATGACTAAACATGAGATTGGACAAAGATGGGTATCTCCTAGACCCAAGACGTAAAGTGATCTTTGAACAGCGTCAGATAACTTGATTCGAGTGCAGCAAGAAAAAACCCACGTGGCTTCAGGCAAGAAGACCTTGCAATCGCTCCTGGTTGTGATCCAGCACAGCCACGAGAACGTTCAGCACTTCACGGGCGGACTGTAGATCTTTCTTCTCATTCACAGCCTGGGTTTTCACCGACGACCATAAGCAAGCCGCTTCCTTGGCGGCACACGACACTTCCCAGCTTCTATGCACATCGGCAAGCATGGCATCCCACGAAGAACGCGTTGATTGTTGACCCCGTTCAAACCCAGTTCGTGTGGCTTGGTCATAGCGCGCGTCAGCCTGCTTCAGCTCGTTTTGGAGCGACACCGTGAACGCAGCCCGCTCCTCGTCAATACGCTCCCTCGTTTCCACGTTGGCGCGGAGTTGCTGCTCAAGGAAGGAGACTTGCTTGGCAAGCTCTTCTGTCTCTCTGAGCCGACATTGCTTTGCAACATAGAGCTGCTCCTCGAGCTCCTGCAAGCGCGAGAGCCTTTCTTTTGCGATAGTCTCCGCCTGAGCAACTTGCAGACGAAGGAGAGTAATGGTACTAGAGTCTGAAGGCGACGGGAGTTCGACTGAGGTTTCAAATACTGGGGCAAGGTGATGGACCGCGGGAGAAGGAGTTACATCGGGGAGAAGAACATGCGAGATTGAACCATAACCCGAAGGAGAGGGTAACGTCGATAAATCAGGAGTCTCTGGGACATCCAGGCCTATGCTGCTTGGGTTTGGAGAAGGGCCACACGGGGTGAAGGGAGCCGCGATATCGGCCAACCTGCTCTCTAGGTCTCGCCCAAGGATTTGTGTATTGTCGACTGTTATCTGCTCCCAGGACATGATGGAACCACGGTTGTAATCATTACGGTGACCCTTCGGCCGCAGTGCAGGTGAACTCTCTGAGGGAGGTAATGGCGACAGATATGAGAGGTTAGCACGAGTCGGGAGGAGGCTAGGTGGACGAGAGGGCGTCTGAAGTTCAGAATCCAAAGACTGGATTTTCGTTGTACAAATCCTCGGGATTGCTGGGGTCGGCGCCGCAAGCGATGCCACCGGAGCAAGGAGCAACTCGACATCTTCGATCTCCCCGCTTTCCTCGCTGTCGCCTCCGTCGCTCTGCGACGGCCTGACTAAAGAGTCTTTTCCATTACCACGGAGACTGACGACAGAAATCCGGCGTGCGTGACGTGCAAGTGGAGACTCTGGAGGTTGACGCACAGCGCCCCTCAACGGACTCGTGCTCTGACTAGATGGTTTCGAGCGACCAAATCCAAATGCATTCTTGAGAGAGGGCGGGTTTAAAGGAGATGGGTGGGACGAGCTGCATGACGAAGCAGAGGAAGGGGGTCGCGTGGCTACTCGCGACGGGGACGATGTTACAGTGGTTTTGGCTGACTTTGCCGGCCGAATAGATCCAACGCGGGCGGGAGAGGCAGTCTTCGCGGAAGGCGACTGGCCAATCTTGGGCTTCGTCGGAGTGGAGGGCACAGTCGGACTGGGCAAATTGACCTTGACGGCCAACGCCCTGTGTGGCAGCGGACTAATGGGCCGCTCAACTGTGTCCGCAGAGGTCCGCAGACAACCTTTTCCCCTGGGGGAATCCCTCTGCTCACCATCGTCCTCTTCCGAAGTGCTGCACCGCCTACGAGTCCCCGCACGCACAGGTGAAGGTGGCTTCTTGATTGGTTCGACAACAGCCGACTTGGGCCGATACTTTGGCAGTGCGGAAGAGATGGTAGAAGAAACATTCTTGGAGCGCAACGTCGAGCGTCTGGACGGGCTGGAAGGATTAGGATCCGGAGACTTGACACCGTGTTCGTCCGAGGAGGGAGGCCCGTGTTTGAGAAGGGCAGACTGTCTCCTGCGAGTTATGGTCTTGAAGGAGGGGCTATCCTGCTTTCCGTGTGGCGTCGATTTCTGGGAGCCAGTCGCGTGGCTGATCGCGGTGGAGCTCATGAGACTGAGACGACGCGAGGAAGGCTCCTTGGCTTTCTTGAGGGCGCCGTTGCGGTCGCGAGAGTCCTTGTTGATCACGTCGACGAGGGCCTTTCCGACAGACGTGAAATTAAGGGAATGGCGGAGAGAGGAGCGTGTCAAAGGTCTGGACGGACGGGAGGATTTGGCAGTGGCTTCGGACGCCATGAGGACGGTCTAGTTGCACTGTGAATTGTGGGTGGACTGTTCCAGCCAGTGTTCGAAAAGCTCGGCGTCGGTGTTTCAAGTCGCAATAATATTTGGCAGTCACCACATAAATCTACCCACACCTTCGCGTTCCATGTACAAAAACACGTAGACGGTCGCGAAATTGATTGACCCGTACCACAAACCCTCAACCAAAAGCCCCACTGCGCTCATGTCCGTCACCTGAGCACGCAAAAGGATATAGGGCACCAGGAAATACCGTGGTTCCAGAAGTGGCGTAGGCAACAGTGTCGCAATGCTTGCTAGGGGCAGGACCATGGTCTGCAGTAACGTCTGGTCACCAGCTGATTGATGTGAGACAGAGATCAATTCCAAATTCATCGATAGTGGTCGACCAATCTCACCGACACGCAGCCACCATGCCCACCCACACGCCTGGTATCCTAGTATGAACAGGTAAGGCATGGCTGGATGCAACATGAACACCCGACGCCACACATAGAAGGTGTAGTGGCGATTATCAGCAAGTAAAAATGGATGATGAATTCTTCACCACCGATGCAAAAATCAGCTTGCGGCGATAGAAGACAGCGAGTCACTCACGTGAGCTTGTGCACCGTGAAGGCCATGAATGCTGAAAGCATTGCCGTGAACGCAACTCTTCTATATCCAACTCATCAGCAACCTCCCTTCACATTACCCAAACAGACGGACCGTTTGGTTCCAAACATGCGGCGACCAACTTCCATTGCAAGCTTCACAGGCCCATCACGACCAAATACAACCGCAGGCCACCCCATCAACGTCGCAAACGCAACAAAGTAGTACGACTGCGGTACATGCAGCACGGGAACGTGGTTGGCTTTGTCGCCTGCAACGCGGGGAACAACAGTCAAATTCGTAAATGCAACGAGATCGCCTCCGAGATCGCCCACCTAGCACGATCCCGCCATTCCAAAGAACGAACACTCCAAATAGGGCCAACACGAACATGTAAGGCACGAATGGTGGGAGCAGTTCCGGCAATGCGGTAGGGACACTCATGATCGACCGCAGAAAATCACCTGGCAGTAGGTGACGGATGTAGTCAGCGAACCAAAATACAATCCAAACTACTCGCCTGGGCCAGCCGACAGTGCAGGCGGGTCATGCAGCAGCACATCTCCACGTTTGAACCGTAAGCGCATAAGCTGGCCGACGGCAAACGCGTACATCACCCATATGATATTGGTTTGACGGAAAAGACAGCTAATGACACCCAGCTATGGTCGAGCTCAAACTTGTTAGACTGCATTCGGGAATAAAACGCACCACTGCCGCAGACAGATGCCATTGTTGCGTTGCAAGTATGACAGTCAGCAACACTGATATAAGACTCGGTACTTCTGTGTAGTACAAGAATCCATAAAACCAAGCTATTGGAAATGTGGATAGGACGATCGCTTCGACACTCGGTGCGAGGAACGGGGGTGGGCGGCGACGTTGGTGAAACGCAAGGAGAGGTGTGAGAAAGAGCGGAAGGGAGATCAAGGTGAGGGTCACCGTGAATCGCAGTAATGACACGTTGCAGCGAAACACGAATATACGGTGAAGCAACACGCTGAGAATGTAACTGTGGAGCTGACTAGTTAATTACACGAGTTATGTCGGTGCAACGAAACGAACTGACAGCCCCGGCGGGGTAGTGATCTTTGGGTCCCAGGTCGACCACTCACCTCTGCAGTACGCTTGTGCTTGTGGGATATGAAAGGGTTCGTCCTGCTGATCGTCAGTATGGTAGTCTACGTATGGACCGTCGAGAAAATCACACCATGTACGGCTCAGTGACTTCATTATTGAATTCCTTCAATAAGAGGACCGTACTAATACAATAAATGACGAAGAGGACCCTCGCATTTGGGGACATCTGCTGGAGCGAAGGTGAATTTGTCTGGTCGCCAGCAAGCGTACCAGTGACGATCAATGCAGAGACAGCGGATGTACTAGAGTAGAATGCAGTGTGAACAACTACTAGTGTCGTCACGCCCAGTGTCACGGTCGTAGTTCCACCGTGACTGTCATGGCGTATATCAACTCAACGAGATACGCTCGCATCAGGATGCCCATCCATCCTTCGAACACTCAGCGAGTGAATTTCTGTGCCGACACGTATATAATACATCCGTCACCTTGGGCTTGCCTCGTGACATGTCGCATTAGTAGTCCGGCAGTATCAAACCACCCCTGGTGGGAACAGGCCACTGCCAAAGGCGAACACCACGGCGGCGCTCCTTCGAGTCTCCGTAGCCAACGATAGCGGGCTGTATATCAGCACATTTGTCAGTGAGTACTTGAGTAGCCAACCCACTCGGAATTCAGCTTACGTGTGCGGTCACCGCCTGTCCCATAATACTACAGTACTGACCAGACTTCAGTCTGGCCTATAGATCCTACTTCTGTGGATGTGATCCTGCAAGAGCTTGAGGATATTTTCTTCCTCTCGGTGTCAATGTTGGTGTAGATCTGCAATACCGCGTTTCAGGCTGATGATGTGTCTAGTGAATTGGCGATTCACGTAGAACACTTCCTCCCCTGGGCCGTCACCGCGCGACGCTTCACCATAAGATGGACATATTCCACTGGCTCGCGCCTGGTTCTCAGGAATACAACAAAAGGTTGTCAGCCCGGGGGGCTGAAGTTCGTAGAAGACATCAGAGTGCCAGACAGTAGTCGTTATACTGTCTTCGATTTCAAAGTTGAAAGTCGAGTTCGTACCTCTGGGAAGATCACTGAGACATATTCAATTGAAGAGGGCTTGTAACATGAAACTGACTAGTACGTGACCGATACGACTTGGCTCAGATTGCGAATCACAGATACCGATGGGTGGGAGAGGTCCGAAATGAAGTCCATTCTAGCTAAGCTTCTGGTCCTAGTTGATAACGTCTGATTGGTTCCGGAGAGCTATTAATCCACGTCTAGCGACCTATTGTTCGCCAATTTCGTAGTACTGCAATTGTAAGTACAGCCCGCTCTGCTTACCCCTAACGCAAGTTGGTCTCTCGCATCACTATCGAGCTCCCTGAGGTGGATTCCACGGACTTCCGCACCTAAGTTCGGAGTCGGCGTGCCCCGTTCAAAAGGCACGGGGTGCTGGAGAACAGAGCCTGGGATTGACAAGCTCAAATGGAGTAAGGAGGGATATTTATCATGAGAGAAATAGGGCAGAGTGTGAGTATATTTGTACGTCTCCTCCCCTTTCTGGCCATCTTCTCCGTGCAGAGTCAGAGCCGCCCCTGCTTGAGTCACTGTTTCAATGGTTATGGTAATGGCAAATCAATGCTCCAAGTCTTAGGCGAGGTGGAGGCAGTTGATAAGTCCCAGGGTCGAATCGTCGCATCATACACAATTGAATATTCGCTATACCTTGCTTGCATTACGCCCATTCTAGGCGCTGGGTGAGGGGATGGCTAATCCGAGCTTCGAGCCGGTGGAGAGAGTGCTTGCCAGTGACGTAGGATCTGACTCGGTCCGGTGGCAGTGTCATCTCCCCATTTGGAAAACCAGTTCTATTGTCATCCTAACCGAACACAATAACCCAGGCTCAAATAGGTTGACAATAGGCGTCTGGCCCAGACGCTCCGCCCATTCCGTGTCCCATGGCTCTGCGGATCCAGGCTCAGTAATCTTGACTACCAGTCTTGGTTGTGCAGGGGTTACCCTCGATCTGCTACAGTGCTCTTGGTGAGGTTGAATTCGGGTGTGAGTTGGTGTTACCCCCTCAGTGTAAGGGCGCCTCACTACGTCAGACAGATGCTCACTTTTTGTCTCGCTTAACCGCCCGGTCGGTTTCTTCCCAGCCTTTTGTCTTACTGTGTGGACTTGATCAAATCGGGCCTATTGTCTGGTCACGGCCCGACGTGCCCATTGTAGATCATCTTTCCATTCCGAGCGTGTCAGATTCATTCGTGGTCCGCATTCCATAACATCGACGGCTTTCAAAAGGCCATGGGTCTGCGACACAAGACCAACTTCTCGCCTCCCACACCTTCTCTAAGCCTTCTCTCGAGGAACGACCCTGCTATCCTCCGCTTGTTGACGTTGGACTCGGTGACGCTATGGACCCGTTCAACAGTATGACGAACTTCGTCAATTCCCCTCGTGGCCATCGTCGAGGTGTACCAGATGTTCCCGAAGATGTCGACTTCCTCATGGAACATTTGAACGACCCCAACTTCGACTACCACTCTGAGTTACAATCAATCTCGGACACTAGCACACAGGTGTTCGAGCACGAGGGGAAGAAGGTCTCCGACGCTGGCTCTATCCGGCTTTCGGAGTTCGACGCAGAGTCTCGCTCAGAGTCCCTGCGGTATTCCACCGCTTCCAAGACAGAGACGCAAGCCACCACATTCGAGTATGAGGAGTACGTCAAATACCAGCTATCACGTCGTATTGGTCTGATCACGTTTCGACAGCGAATCACCTTACCCCGAGGTCCGCGCCGCCATTTCTAGCGTTGACGACCCGACGATACCCGTCAACACATTCCGCACATGGCTGCTGGGTTTATTTTTCGCTGTGGCCATCTCCGCAATGAACCAGCTCTTCTCCATGCGAGGTAAGCGTGCAGATTATCTAGTTTGCAATGAAACTGACAGTCGGTTTCAGCTTCTTCCATCCTCATCACAGGTGTCGTCGCTCAACTAATAGCTATGCCGCTTGGCAAAGGCCTCGAGCGTATCCTCCCGACAACGCGATTCCGTACGTTCGGATATACCTGGACGTTTAATCCCGGTCCTTTCAACATCAAAGAGCACGTCCTGATCACCATCATGGCCAACGTCGTAGTCAGTGGCGCGTATGCGACCGATATCATCGCCACACAACGCTATTTCTACAACGAGAGACTGAACCGCTCATATGAGCTCATGCTCGTTCTCTCGACGCAGTTGATCGGGTTCTCCATGGGTGGCCTCCTCCGTCGTTTCCTTGTCTACCCCAGCAGCATGATCTGGCCTGGTGCCTTGGTCAATTGCGCGCTCTTCAATACTCTTCACAGGGCATACGGCAAGCCTGATCACCGTCACGTTTCCCGGGAGAAGTTCTTTGCCATCGTTCTCGCATGCGGCACTTTGTGGTACTTCGTACCGGGCTTCCTTTGGACCGGACTGGGTGTTTTCAACTGGGTGTGCTGGATTGCACCAGCCAACGTTGCTGTCAACAGCTTGTTTGGCACGTCGACAGGCCTCGGAATGGGTATTTTCACGTTTGACTGGGGCATGGTATCTTACTTTTCCAACCCGCTCGTTTCACCAGTGCGTCCATCTCCCTCGATGTTACATTCTCACCGTCTCATATCTTCCCTCAGTGGTGGGCAGAAGCAAACACTGGTGTCGGTTTTGTCATCGTTTTTTGGATCATGGCGCCCATCCTTTATTGTGGGTCGTTTTTCTCCGTCGCCAAGACCTGAAAGCTAATCTTCGCTTTCCCCCAGTCACGAACAGCTTCTTTACGGCCTATTTGCCAATTTCGTCTTCAAGTGTTTTCGACAACACCGGGATGATCTATAACATCTCTCAGGTCGTCACCAATGGGGTTTTCGACCACGCCAAATATGAGGCGTACTCCCCGGCGTTCCTCTCTTCTACAATGGCACTCGCATACGGTGTCGCATTCGCTGGATTCACCTCTGTTGTCGTCCACACCATCTGTAGGTATCCTCGCGTTTATTTCACGACGCTCGTCTGAACGTCGTTTTAGTGTGGTACCGCCGCGATATCATGAAGCGCTTCAGGAGCAACCTGAAGGACGAGCGTGATGTCCATTCGCGTCTTATGCAAGCATATGCCGAAGTTCCGCAGTGGTGGTATGCGTTGTTGGGAGTTACCATGCTCATCCTTCTCTTCGTCACGGTTGAAGTCTTTCCCACCGAGCTGCCCATTTGGGCAGTTTGCGTCGCGCTGGTCCTCGCTGGACTTTTGTCGGTCCCTGTTGGCATGATCCAGGCGATCACGAACCAACAAGTCGCACTGACTGTCATGTATGAACTCGTTGCCGGTTACCTTCTTCCTGGAAAACCGGTGGCCGTCATGATTTTCAAGGGCGTCGCTTTCACTGGCACAAACCAAGCGGTCGGATTCTCTGGAGACCTGAAGCTTGGTCACTACATGAAGATTCCGCCTCGTCTCATGTTCATCGCTCAGGTGCTCGCCGCTTCCGTTAGCTGCTTCGTGGTCACTCTCGTGCAGGACTGGATGTTTGCAAACATCGTGGACATTTGTCAACCCCATCAGCCTCAGTTCTTCACGTGTCCCTCCACGACCGTGTTCGCCACCTCTTCACTTGTATGGGGGGGCATCGGACCGCAGAGGATCTTTAGCCCTGGGGCGATGTACAACCCGATCATGTGGTTCTTCTTGATTGGTGCCGTCCTTCCCGTTCCCTTCTACTACCTCGCGCGCCGGTTCCCTCTCTCCTACTGGCGATACATCAACATCCCCGTCCTCTTTGCCGGAATCGGTTCGATGCCTCCCGCGACGGGAATCAACTATGCGTCGTGGTTGTTGGCCGGCTTCACGTTCCAGTGGTTCATGCGCCGCTACCACTTTAGGTGGTGGATGCGGTACAACTACGTTCTCGCCGCGGGCCTGGACGCCGGCGTTGCGATCGGCATGTTGATCGTGTTCTTGTTCCTGCAACTGCCCAAGGGCGGCGTCACGCTCAACTGGTGGGGCAACATCGCGTGGCAGAAGACGGCGGACGCGCTCGGGACGCCGCTCCGCGTGATGCCCCCCGGACAAATCTTTGGTCCGTCGACGTGGTGATGTTTGTATGTACCTATAAAAACTCACAATTCCGTTCTTTCACGACTGGCGGCCGCGACCCATGGTTTTTCGTCGCCTTGGCCCTTATGCTCCAACTGCGCTACCCCCTCATTCCAACCCATCATTTCGCACATACCATTATTTTCTTTCGGGCTCAACGTTTGGTCACCACAATATTTTTTTTTGAGTAGTACACGCTGTATGTACCAAATACTGGACGCCAATGCATGGACCGCGATCACAACGATTGACTGTGGCATTCAAAAGAAAAAAAGAGAGGCACCAACGTTGAGATTGCGATGCAAGCCAGAAAATACAGGTGACTACTCGGGCGCGCCCCAAATCCTGACCTCTCTCCCGCTGGTGGCCCAAATCTCCTTGCCCTGAATCCCGAACGCGAGGTCGGACGCGTCGGACGCGTCTTCAAAGGAGGCGAGCTCTTCCCAAGTCTTGTGGGCAAATACGCGAACGCCGGCGTTTCCGGCGACGCCAAAGAAGCCGGCGCTGTAGTCGTAGACGACCTTGTTGATCTTGAACGCGTCGCCGAGAGGTATGGAGTGGGCTGTGGTCATCTTGCGGAGGTCCCAGATGGCGACGGAGGACAGGCCGTCGGGGGCCAGAAGATGGTACCCGTTTTCGGAGAAGGAGAGGGTGTGGACGGTAAACGGGGTGGCGCCCTCGGGGGTAATGGTGGCGGCCACGGAGCCTGCGCGAACGTCTGATATGACAATTTTGGACGAGGAGGTCCCGAGGGCGAGCAGAGCGCCGTCTGGATGGACACCGAGGGAGGTAAAGGGCTCTTCGGCGGGGGCAGAGTGAAAGACCTCGGAGAATTGGGAGAGGTCATGGAGCGAGTATGTCTTGTCAAGAGAGGCGTAGGCAACGAGGGTATTGGTGGGGTGGACGACGAGGCCGGTCAGGTCGCTCTTGTGGGTCTTGATCGTGGTCTTGGGGAGGTACTCGCCCGAGGCGCTGTCATGAGACCAGATTTTTGCGATCTTGTCGGCACCGGCAGAGAGGAGGAGGGTGGGGTCGCCGTCGCGCTCTCGAAAGGCGACGTGGGTGACTTGTTTCGTGTGGCCCTTGAGGGAGGCGAGGACTTTGTCGGTGGACCTGTCGTAGAGCTGCACGATCTTGTCCTTGCCGCCTGTCAAGAACTGGGACGGATTCGCGGTGGAGAGGGCGATGGAGGTCATGCCAGCGGGGGAGGCGGAGTGGAGGGAGGGGATGGTGTGCTTGGGGACAAAGGTCTTGAGCTCTGCGGCGGTGGTGTATCCGGCAGGGGCCTTGCGCTTCTTGCGGGTGGCGGAGAGGGCCTGCTGGGTTTCGTCGATTTGGTCGGTGACGTGCTTTGGGAGGCCAGGTGGGGCGGGTTCTTCAGCCATCTCGACGTCGGCGCCACCGATGCTGGCCTGCACGTTGGCGAGGGCCCTGGGGGGAGGAGGTCAAAAAGCGGAATGTGGTGGAGGGGCGGGACGTACTCTCTGGCGGCGTCGCGTTCGCGGATGAGACGGGCGACGACGCGGCTGGCTGCATCCTGGGCGTAGAGGGCGTAGCTGAGCTCCTGCCTGGTGTTGTTGTACTGCTGGCGGAGGGCAAAGGTCTCGAGGGCGAGGGCGTCCCACTCGTTTTGGAGGGTGTGGAGGAGGGCGGGGATGGAGGAGGCGGCGGGGGGACGGGGCGGTGCGGCGTTGGGGTCTGTGTGGGGTAAGCGGAGGAGCGGAGAGAAGTGCGGGGGGACTTGCTCGGGGTGAGGGAGACGAGGTCGGCGTCTTGGAGGGGGTCGCCGGTGAGGGGGTCTGTGCCGTTCTCGGCGATGTACTTGAGGACGAGTCTGCGGTCGTACACGTGGCCGGACTTTGCGGACACGACCGGGTCCTGCGGGGGCTCGCCAGAGATGCCGCAGAAAAACATGGCTGCTCGTCAAGAGGCGTTGTTGTGTCCTGTTTGTGCATACACCACCACGACGATGGACAGCAAGCAGCAGCTCGTCCTCGCCTTTGTCGACTTTCTCGCAGACGCCGTCCGCGACGGCACAGTCAAGGAGGACGACAGGGAGGGCCTCGAGGTCGCAAGTGCGTCCACACCTCCTCTCCCCCGCACCCCGTTCACACTCCCCCAGTACAATGCATCGGCGAGGCCTTTGGCATCGACCCCGCAGACGACGCCCAGCGCGCCAGGCTCTCCATCAAGCCCGCCACCCTCTCCTCCATATTCGACGTCTTCCTCAAGACCAGGGTCAAGGTCGCCCCCAAGGGCCCCTCCTCAGACGACAAGAAAAAGGCGGAGAACCACAAGCAGACCGGCAATGCCCAGATGTCCGCGAAGAAGCACGACGCCGCGATCGACTCGTACACCAAGGCGATCGCACTCGACCCCACCAACCCCGTCTACTTCTCCAACCGCGCAGCCGCCCACTCCAGCAAAGCTGACCATTCCTCCGCGATCCAAGACGCCCAAAAGGCCATCGACATCGATCCCGCCTTCGTCAAGGCCTACTCCCGCCTTGGGTACGCCCCTTTTTCTCCCTTTCCTCCCCCCCGATTCGCTCACCCTACCCCAGTCATGCCCATTACAGTTTGGGCGACTACAAGGCCGCGGCCGCCGCGTATGGCAAAGGCGTCGACCTCGATCCCACAAACGACATTCTCAAATCGGGCCTCAAGAACGCCAGAGAACGCCTCCCACCTGATGATGACGACGACGGCGGCCCTCCTCCTCTCATGCCCGAGGATCAACTTCCCCCCTCCTCTCCGTCCCTTGCTTCCGACTCACAGCCGAACCTTGCCGGTCTCGCCGACATGTTCGGCGCAGGCGGAGGCATGCCCGACTTGGCATCCGTGATGAACAATCCGATGATGATGCAGATGGCACAGCAGCTCGTGGCCAACGGCGGTATCGAAAAGCTCATGTCCAATCCCACCGTGGCCAACATGGTGCGCCACCCTTGGTCTTCTGCTTCGCCATCCTCACCTCTTTCCCATTAGATGAACCGTGTTCAGGGCGGCCAAATGCCCTCCATGGACGAGTTCATGTCCGATCCCAGCCTGAGAGACCTGTACGTCCACACCCGCTTCCGACGTCCCCTTTGTTGATCAACCCATAGTACCAGCCAATTCGCCACCCCCAAAGGCAGCTCCAGCAGACGATGAGATAGAATGTAAACTCTCGATCATCGTTAAAGATATCAATAAGTACATGTAAATTACGAGCACACGGAATGTGCGATGCGACGAATAGAATAAGTGACCACTTGCCCAAATATACATACCCGAATCAACACTAAATAACCGACCTTTTTATACGATTAAACACGAATACATTATAACCACACAAGGTAACCTCTAAACGTTGAAGCTGGATGCTTCCGGCGGGTTGCTGCGTATCGGACGTTCCGAAGGCAGTGGAGTAGACCCCCGAGCGCGCATCTTCTCCGCCAACTTGCGGCCTAAAGCGGGAGGAACGAGGTTCAGTTGCTCGGGGAGCTCCACCGGATGACCCTGAAAAGAATGTCGGCCACCAATACACCTCACAAAAGTGGACGCTTACATGGGCCAAGTGATAGCGTAGGCCGCTCAGCTGCTTGTACCGATTGGGGCAATTTTCGTGAGGGCACTTGTACTGCTTCTTGCCCTTTTCTTCCCCATCGACAATCGTGGACACTTCCACCGACGCGGGGACCTCGAGGCCGCTAATATAACCAGGAATAAAGCTAGAAGTGATCGCATGCTGAAAGTGAGCCTTGGAACTGGAACAGACCGTCGTCAGACAAACGCCCCCGGTGACGCCGACAAAGAGCTCACATCTGAAGATGGTACTGCAATCCGTTGATGCTCTGATTGACGCACGTCAGCCGAGGTGCGGTGCGGCAGCAAGAATGGCCTACCTTCCAAGATTTACCACATCCCTCTAGACCGCAGCGGTACGGTCTGTCCCCTCCTCCGTCGTCCGGGTGTGCAGTCTTGTTGTGATCCGAAAGGCCGCGCGAGGTGCAATAAGAGGCACGACTCGACACCAAGTTGTTGGGCCAACAACTGTCGTGCCCACACGCATACGGTTTGATGGAAGAACTAGTCCGGCGTGAGCGACACGGACGATCTCTTGTATGGACTAGATACTCACTCGGGGGTCGCTTGCAAATCCGACGACAGGCGTAGCGGCGTCTGGGTGTCGGGCCGCTTCTTGGATAGGCCTACGGCGTTTTTCAGCCTCGGGATGGGGCGAACAGAGGGCGTCCGCCCTTCCGAGGAACTGTCAAACGACGGTCGTCTCGAGTAGGGCATTCCGGAACGAGGAGAGGCGGTCGACCGCTGGACGAGTTGCGATTGGTGCAACGGGCTGGCGCTATAGTAGTGATCAGACGTGCGAGAAGGATCCGGTTCCGGCTGGACAGGCGTGTTCACGTTGCGGCACTCGGGGTGCTGGATGACAAATCTGGTTTCAGACGGGACAGTGGTAGGCGGCCTGGAGGGCAGGTGGCCGCGATCTGACTGCACGTGGTTATGGTGATATTCGCCATGCTGGTCCTGGACATGGATAGCCTCGGGGACGCGTGCACGAGACGGGTCACGCTGATGGGCGTAATGATAGCCAGAGCGTGACTCGGAGAGAGCGAGCGGATCAGGAGCAGGAAGGAAGGGGTGCTGTGCGTTGACGTCAAGCTGCGGTTCAGAAGAGGCATGATAGTACGTATCGCGCTCGTCGAGAAGCGAGACTGAAGTCATCGATGATGCCATGCGGTTCGGCTGCCGTTCAGGGAGCTGCGAGGTTGCAAAATAGACATCGGCGGAGCTTGGGGTGCGAAGAGAGGTTGTTGGTGGTGTCGGCTGGTGTCGAGATGACAATGCAGCATGGGAGAGGGTACATTCCTCGTGTGGAAGGGACGTCGAGTAATGATCGACCTGCACAGGACGAGCGGAGAGGGCGGTGTGCGGGATATTCCGTTGGAGCTGATGGAACGGGGAGGGACAATCCGAGTACAAGGAGGGATGGTGCATGTCCTCGGTGTAGGACGGCTGGGGTGCTGGGGAGGTGGAGCCGACGGAGAGGGCACAAGTGGAAGAGGGGGATTCGTAATCGAATGGAGCAAAGACAGGTGGAGCGGTGGTGTCGGGAGGGATGGGAAGGACGAGGGATTGGCGAGCAGTGGGGGCGGAGGGATCAGCGTCTTTTTCATAGTGGGTGTGCTGTGGAGGCAAGGCAGAGTAATGAAATGGAATGGGATAGTCGAGCAATGGAGGTACAAGCTGTGCATGCTGCACTGGTGGAGCGGGATCTGCCAGGTTGCTGCGGGACGTGGTGTGGCTGGACGGTGGAGCGGAGGCAAGTGCGTCAACCTGTGACGACGACTCGTCCCAAAAGGGCGAGGACTCGATCATGGGAAGGGACGGCCAGGGAGGGGACCTGGCCCCGGAGGAACCACTGGAAGCGGTGCGTTTCCGCTGGAGGAGTCTCCACCTGTGAGAGGGGGTGAGCAAAGAGGTGCGGGTAGGCAAGTGAGCAAAGAGAGACCTGTTACGGCAGCCCAAGCCACTACGTTGGAGCTCCTGTCCGACGCGGCCCCATCTGCCACCGAGACGGGCGTATGCGTCGGTGAGACGGTCGTCCTCCTGGGGCGTCCATTCGTCTTTTTTGAGGGAAGGATCGAGGGCCTCGCGATAACGCTTTGAGCACGCGTCGTCGGTACGGCCGGGGATGTGCCGAGCGATAACGGCCCACTTGGCGGAGTGGATCTTGAAGAGCTCCAAAAGGAGATCGTCTTCTTCTTTCGTCCAGGCAGTCTTCTTCACGTTCGGCGATAGCGAGTGCAGCCACCGCTGGGGGTGCATGTGAGGACGGGAGATCGGGGGACAGGAGGGACATACTTTTCTACAGGCCTTGTTCGTTCTCCCGGGAACTGATAAGGCGACCGTCTTCCAGTTGTCGACCTCGCCGTGGGCTGCGACGGCGGCGGCGAGGAGACTGTCCTCGTGTACGGACCAGGGACGGCCGACGGCACGCTCGGTCATCTGGGGATGTCTGACCAAGCGGCTCTGGATCAAAACTGATATATAAGATCCCTCATTACATAACACTGCCTCATCCATCATGTCCGACGACCCCCGCAAGCATGTCCTCCCGCTCACCGACACACCCCTCCTCACCCGCCCGACGGACACCCAGATGAACGTCAACATCCCCCTCCGCGACATGGCCCGCCCCATACAGGGCCCCGAGAACCCTTTCGCAGACCCCAACCGTCTCCCCAACCAGAACGCACTCGCGGGCCACGTGGAGGAGCAGGCCATGTCTGACCACGCCTTCAAGGCCCAGCATCTCACACATGCCATCCTCGGCTACGCCGTCAACCCCTCCGTCGACCCCGCCGCACCCCCCATCGTCGGTTCCATCGACAACGCCCGCCAGAACGCCTTCGCCACCCTCGACACACTCCGCCCCACCAACGCCCGGAAGCGCGACCTCAAGCGCAAGCGCAAGAACAAGGGCAGTCTCGACGTCGTCGACGGCGACGGCGCCTACATCGGCCCCTGGGCATCTTGGGAAGGCGAGGATCAGGCCGCCTTCCTCGACGGCGTCCAAGAGGAGGCCTCCGATCCCGAGCAGGACGACCCACAGCCACAGCCCCCAAAGAAGATCCACAAGCCCAAGCGCGGCGGCGTCGGCCAAGAGTCCTCCATCTTCCATGGCAAGTCCATGACAGACTACCAAGGCAGGACCTACATGCATCCCCCCTACGCCGACGCCCCCAATCTCTCCGCCGAGGTCGGCTCCCAAGAGACCTTTATCCCCAAGGCCTGCGTCCATACCTGGACCGGCCACACCCAAGGCGTCTCCGTCGTCCGTCTCTTCCCCGACACCGGTCACCTGCTCCTCAGCGGCTCGATGGACACCAAGATCAAGGCATGTTACTCCGTTCCCCTCCCCGTCCCCTCTTTTGACCTCCCTTCATAGCTTTGGGACGTCTACACCCATGGAAACTGTCTCAGGACTTTCCACGGCCACGTTCAGGCTGTCAAGGACGTCACATTTTCAAACGACGGCACAAAGTTTCTCTCTTGTGGCTACGATCGTCAAATGAAGCTCTGGGACACCGAGACTGGTCAGTGTCTCAAGCGCTTCAGCAATGGCAAGACCCCCTACGTCGTCCGCTTCCACCCCGACGATGACAAACAGCACATCTTCCTCGCTGGCATGTCCGACAAAAAGATCATCCAGGTGCCTCTTTTCTCCGACCTAATTCCTGACCAACCTGACCCGTCCACCAGTACGATATGAATTCAGGGGAGATAACGCAAGAATACGACCAGCACCTGGGTCCCGTCAACACTATTACGTTTGTTGATGAAAATCGTCGCTTCGTCACGACATCAGACGATAAAACTATACGTGCGTGGGACTATGACATACCCGTCGTCATCAAGTACATCGCCGAACCCCATATGCATTCCATGCCGGCCGTCACTCTACATCCCTCCAGTTCGTGTCACGCTTTACTGTCCTTTCCTGTTCTCTCACCGTCCTGCGAATAGAAAAATACTTTGCTGCGCAGTCATTAGACAATCAAATTCTCGTATATAATACCGACAATTTCCGCCAGAACAGGAAGAAAAGGTTCGCGGGCCATTCCGTGGCAGGATATGCCTGCCAGGTGGGCTTTTCCCCAGATGGAAAGTGGATCAGTAGTGGAGACAGCGAGGGAAACGTGGTCTTTTGGGACTGGAAAAGTGGGCGTATCAAGTCGCGTCTAAAAGCGCATTCCAAAGTAGTTATTGCCCACGAGTGGCTGCCACATGAAACAGTGAGTGGTATCACCACCGCCATGTCCAGTTCCCACTGACCGTTGATACACAGTCCAAAGTAGTTACGGCTTCGTGGGACGGCTTGATCAAGCTATGGGTAAGTCGTTTAAAGTCGAGACAAATACTCCTCAGCTGACGTCTGCGTGCAGGACTGATTCTGGTTCATGTACTCTGTATGCTCAGCGCGATGTCATCATACATACACATCGAATTCCGGCAACAACCAAAAAGTTGACCTGCCTGCACACATTGCCGTGGTGGCAACGTTGTCGATCACCAGCTTAGAAATGACCTGCGCTTGCAGTGCGGGTTCTCGTTCAATCTCTGCAGATAGAATGATGTCCTGAACGGAAGAGCGGGCCGAATATACGTCGCAATGGGGGTGGGTTTTTCGCCGCATCCCCACGTTATGACGAGCCGAGCACATGGAAACAGGCTCGTGAGAGAAAGGTGCTTGCAAACTGCCTTTTAGAAGTTGATCAATTTTAAGTCAGGTGGCTCAGAATTGGCCTGGCTGAAGTTTGCCCCTGGTGCTGCTTTTTTTGCTCATGGAATGGACTGCTTGGTATTAGAATACACGGAGCAACATTTGGGGTGCAAAGAACATTGCCTGAAAACTATGAATGGGGGCTATCAGATGGGGAATACGACTACTAGAACTTCGTCAAATGGCTGGACACGTCATAATCCCAAATGGGCAGGTAAGGTGGTTCGCTTTTCTTTTCCGGGTCGCAGAGGGATTTAAAAAAAAACGCAAAGAAACACACCAACTCTCCTCATTCCACCTGGATCCGATGCCTGGGGGGGATGGTCACGACGGAACTCAACCCGCCGTCTACCGCCTGTGAAGACGTGATTTGGTTTGGGATTCGAGACTGATCGCGCTTCGTGAAGCGTCGACTTCTCTCCAAGCCAATTCTGCGGGCATAGCTTGTGCCTGTATTTCCCTGGAATGAAAAAAAAAGGTGCGCGGCGGCCGAAGTGGGCTGGTTCCTGAATGGCTCAGTGGCCGCCCACACTATACTCATGGATCATGGCGCATGATCGATCGGTACGCCGGTTTCTCGTATTCCTGCAGGATCCGAATAAAAGCATCCCGTTCTCTCCGCCGTCCCCTCACTCAAACGGGTCTGTCCCCAGTCTCATCATGGTCGCTAAAAAGTGTTACTTGGCGCTCCTCTTGGCTTGTCTCGTCCAACTTTCGTTTGCGTTGCTAGTACGTCCGCAAGGCTCCTTTCGCCTATGGCACAACTGATAAACCCGTCGCAGATGGCACCCGACCGCGTCGCCCGGGAGGTATTACTCCACCTTTTAGTCGGCTAGATGCAGCATTTCTAAGTGGGCACTGTAGGCTCCCGTGGCAGATCAATTCGGTGGCGGAGGCGGCGGAGGTCCCCCCGACTGGTAGGCAATGATCAGTGATCACTATTCCTCGTAAGCTTTGTCCCTGGCTATGTTCCACGACCCATCCATATTAACCGCGTATTTGAAGCACTTTTACCCTTTGGTTGCCTGTGTCACCAAAAGCAAGGCATCACTACTTCATATATGATCGTGCCATAGCGTACGGCCGTCGATCTCATCTCGTGCTGCCCCTTTTTCAGCGATCCTTTCTTGTCCATGCACAACCTACCGTTCCATGGCTGTGTTGCACACAATACTGCTGGCACTTTTCGGAATTTGGATCCATTTGGCTAGATATATCAAAGACTGTAGTATTCGTCGGAGCCTGTATTATCAATGTTTTTTTATTTATTTCTTCCACTGGGGAAGTTTATCGCCAAGGCCCGAACGGGTCGAGCTTACCAACTCGGCGAGCATTAGGGCCGGCTTTCCCGCGTCAATAGGCGCGTTCGTTACTACGCGTCTCGTCAAGCTTACACCATGTCGATGCTTGACGAGCCTATCCCCCAAGATGATTTGATGCGCGACAGGACGCGTGTCTTTGAAGAGTTCCTCATCTCAGACTCTCCCATATACAACTACCGAGACGAAATCGCGCGCTTGCTACGCACGGAACAAACGCGCCTGATCGTCAACATCGATGACCTCCGCGACTACAACAGGGAGTATGCGGACGGTCTTCTCAAACAGCCAGTCGACTTTCTTCCCGCTTTCGACGATGCTCTCGTGAATGTGGTCACGCAAGTCCACGACACCGAAAAACATGAGATAGAAGGGAGGAGTTACCGCGTCGGCTTCAGTGGATCGTTTGGTGATCACCACGTCAGTCCACGGACCCTCAAGGCCGAATACCTCGGGAAAATGATATCACTGGAGGGCATCATCACCCGTTGCTCCCTCGTTCGGCCCAAGATGCTAAAGTCAGTGCACTACTGTCCCGAGACGAAACTGTTCCATTCGCGCGAGTATCGCGACGCCACGACTTCTACTTCCAACCTTCCCCCCACGTCCACCGTCACTCCTCAGCAGGACGACGACGGCCGCCCCTTGCAAATGGAGTACGGCCATTGCGTGTTTCGGGATCATCAGCGGATCAGCATTCAGGAGATGCCGGAGCGTGCACCTCCAGGCCAGTTACCGCGGAGTACGGATATCATCCTCGATGACGACCTTGTGGACAAGTGTAAGCCTGGCGACCGCGTTCAATTGGTCGGTTTTTATCGCAGCGTGGGCGGTGGCTCTAATGGCGCCTTCAAGTGAGTGTGGTTCACCTCTGCGCCCGGTGTAGCCACTCAGATACCTTCTCAAGGTCGCTCATTCTCGCAAACAATATCAACCTTCTTTCATCAAAGATAGGAGGTGGAATCGCTCAGACTCCCCTGACCGATACCGACATTCGGCAAATCAATCAACTCGCCAAACGACGCGACACTTTCCATTTGCTTTCCCAGTCGCTCGCACCTTCAATATTTGGACACGACAAAATTAAGGAGGCCGTTCTGCTCCTTCTCCTCGGCGGCGCGGAGAAGAACCTTCCCAACGGCACCCACATTCGTGGTGACATCAACTTGCTGATGGTCGGTGACCCCTCAACGGCAAAGTCGCAGCTCCTACGATTCGTTCTTGGCACAGCACCACTTGCAATTGCTACGACTGGCCGAGGGAGCTCTGGAGTTGGTCTGACCGCAGCAGTTACCACTGATCGAGATACGGGCGAGCGTCGCCTTGAAGCGGGTGCAATGGTCCTCGCCGACCGTGGTGTCGTTTGCATCGACGAGTTTGACAAGATGTCGGACATTGACCGTGTCGCAATCCACGAAGTCATGGAGCAACAAACGGTCACCATCGCCAAGGCAGGCATCCACACGAGCTTGAACGCTCGGTGCAGTGTCGTCGCAGCCGCCAACCCGATATATGGACAAGTGAGTTGTCGCCGGAATTTTTCCTGACTAGGCTTTAACCCCCCTGCAGTATGATATCCACAAAGATCCACATAAAAATATCGCCCTCCCCGACTCGCTTCTCTCGCGTTTCGATCTTCTCTTCATTGTTACGGACGACATCGATGAAGAACGTGACCGCAAAATCGCCGACCACGTTCTTCGACTACATCGATACCTCCCACCGGGAGTGGAAGAAGGGACACCTATCCACGACAGTCTCAGCCAACCGTTAGCTATCGAAGGACCCGGCGTCGCTCCAATGGAACAAGACACGCCCGGGGAATCTGGCCCGTTCGAAAAATATGACCCCCTCCTTCACGTCGGTTTCACTGCGGCAAAATCTCGGACTCGGAGGGGCAAGCAGATCAAAGTAGAGGTTCTCAGTATCGCGTTTGTGAAGAAATACATCCAGTATGCGAAGAGCAAACCCGCGCCTGTGCTCACGAATGGTGCAGCAAACCACATTGTAAATGTGTACGCCAATCTCCGGAACGAGGAAGAGAGCCAAGCGAACAGAAAAAAGGTGGGTATTGTTCCGTCGATTTCTTCCTTAACTGAGACATGACTTCTAGACCGCGCCCTTGACTGCGCGTACGTTGGAGACGCTGATCCGTTTGTCCACCGCCCATGCGAAAGCCCGACTTTCGTCCAAGGTCGAACAGGACGATGCCAGAGTGGCCGAGGAGATCATGCGGTATGCTCTCTACAAGGAAGTCGCGAAGCGGCCCCGGCAAAAGAGAAAAAAGCGCAAGCTCAATCATGGCGGTGCGACGGCCGGCAAGGGCGAGGACGATTCGCAGGACAGTGAGGAGGAGGAAGACAGCGAGGAGGAGGAAGAGGAGGAGCTGCCCGAAACAGTCGAGCGCGAGACGATGCCGCAGCGACCACCCATGGGCGAACAGGTGCAGAATGAACCGGAGAGCCAAAATTCGCTGTGGCAAGACGACAGCCAAGACGTACAAATGGGCACGGTCCCGGCAGCTCCAGCAGAGCTTGCTACGGATGGCGGCGTCCGACCAGAACGGTACGTCAAACGGCTTGGGTATTCTTTTCTCAAAACGCCGCATCTGACCCCCTGCCTTTCCGCCGTTCCCGTTTCCTCGCGCCGTAGACTTCAGTTGTTCCGCTCCAGAGTGGCGAACTTGTTTGCTTCGCAGCTGCAGGATGAAGAACAGATCTTCCTGGCAGAGCTGGTAGAGAAGGTGAACGCGGGATTGCCTACGGACGCATTGTTCGGAACCGCCGAAGCCACCGCTATCTGCCAGATCATGACCGATTCGGATGAACTCATGATGAGCGACGGGATTGTGTACAAGGTATGATACCCCGAGGACGTCGCTACGGATGGCAATTTCCGGTAGTACTGATACCTAGTTCCTGTGTTTCTTGCTTTATGAATGTAACTGTATTTGCTGTGTCCTTGGACTCACGCGTTGATCGGCTCAACTTCAAGTGAACAGCTGGCACTTAGCGCATCGGATCGATGGTGCGGTTACAGTGTCCAATCTGGGCCTGACTCAAGTTTAAATTCACGCAGTTCTGTTTGTGTCTGGCGTGTTGTCTGCTGTGCATGAAATGCTAAGTCCCGGGCATGAAAAACACGTTCCCACGGTCAACCAGAGTTGTGAGAAGGCGTGGTTGTACATATGTGTGGTGACCACGATCCGCACATGCCACATGCCTACGTAGCCTCTCATCCACACGCCTCGCCTGCTCACCGGCGGCAATCGTCCCTCAGCCTCAACACAGCCCTAACCTCGTCTATCCCGAGCCCCCCGGACCCCAGCTGGGTCACGTCATCAAGCAGCTCCTCCCATTCATCGCTCTTCCCGTGAAACACCGCGTCCAGCAGCCGTTCGTGCCGTTGCAGATCGGCCCCGAGTAAACGTCCAGCTACCAACAACCGGCTCCACGGTTTCTCGATTCGCGTGCGCGACGCGCTCATGGCCACCTGAGAAGTCTCTGCCCAGAGCTCGCACTCGGCTTGGACGATGCGCGCTTGTGTGTGCGTGAACCCGTGTCGTGCCGAGCCCCGCACCAGGCCAGGTCGGAAGAGGACCTGCCGCTGGAGTAGGTGCTCTGAAAGCCGTGAGGCGGTCCGTCTGTAGAGTTTCGTGGCGACGGAGGCGGGGAGCGTGCACCGTAAAAAGGCCAGATGGGATGATAAGAGTGCGACCACTGGAAACAAGGTACTCGAGACGGCGGCGTCTGGCATACCGTCATCTACGTCCTGTAGATGACTTTCGGGTTTGCAGGTCAGGAGAGTTCATATCCTCGTTTATGATACTCACGTGACCAAAGCGGAGAAATGAGACTTTAAAGCGCCTTCACATTCGCCGCAAATTTGTTGCACCAACATGTCTTCGGCTCGCGAGGAAAGCTTCGCAAATTGCGCGATGAGTTCTTCAAAGATAGTTCCTTCGGTAGTCGGCGCCCCGTGACGCGTCCGTGCGCTGGGATCAGGGAGAGAGGAGCCCGAGCCCGTTGCTGTGCGAAGAGACGCGCGATGGTTGATCTCCGCCCAAAGTTCCAGAAAAAACTATACATTAATTAGTTTGGAGGGGGGTCAAGAAAGAGTGATTAGACTTACCACGTCCTCCCCCCAAGTACGCATAGCATCTTCTATGTACCTCGCACTTAGCAGAGCCTTACACAAACGTTGGCTTCCTTCAACACCTCCCGTCAGTTTCCGTGTATCTGTCTTGGGCCCATCCACACCCAGAGCGCCGGGGACCGCGCGGACAAGAGCAGAGGAAAGTGTCTCGAACGCGTCTAGAGATGACGATATGCGAGAATGGTATAATTCCAAGACTGGGAGTTGAACGTGAATAAGAAACTGCGTGCGGTGTCGGAAGGACGGCAAAGGGGAGTAGCGATCTGTAGTGAGTGTGAAGAAGTATACTTGACGTGGTTCAGTAAGGACGCACCAGTGACCTGTTCGACAAGCGCCTTTATTCCCCGCGCCGAAGTTGTTGCCTTGAAGGTAGTATCTTGATATGCATGGTTCGATTCATGCCTGTCGTCATCAGCAATAGCCCAGGCATCAGAGGCACTGATGATTTCGTGATACTGGTCCTCCGCAACTGCGCTGTATGATTACGCGACCTCGACTGAACGAAATTGGAATTTCTCGTACATTTTTTCTCTCCTTCCAGCCAAGCATTAAACCAGTCTTTCTGACCCAGAATCACATTGCTAATGCCTCCTCGTTCTGCCTCTCTTCTTTCGTCGTCGGGCTCCTCTCCCTTGTCTTGCACAAATTCATAGCCCATGGCGCGCAGGCTGGAGTCAAACATTAACGATTGATACACCGTATGTGCCAGCAAGGCAGGTCGAGTAAGCAGCACAGGAATTGAACGCTTGAGTTTTCGTTCAAGTATCGGAAGGAGAAGGGTTGTGTAATCGTGCTACGAAGCCATCGTCGCTTCAATGAAAGAAAGTCAAATGACGCCACGTACCCAAGCGTTGACATCCTGGAACTTGGAACCGGAAATGAGTCTTTGCATAATGACCTCCATGAATGGCCGGTGATCATGAACAACGTTAGCCATGTGAGTAAAATACCACTCAGGCTGAAGATGGATTTAAATAGTCTGGAATGCTCGCCAGAAAAATGTTTACATACTTTGTCCAAACGATTCGTCGCCCGGTCAGAGTCGAAGTGATATTTGAAACGCAATGCTACTGGCTGGACAAGCGCCTGCAGAGGATAAAGACCTTCGTTTTCTCGATGCAGGTAGAGGGACTCTCCACTATGTTTCGACTGACGATAAGGTAGGAATACAAGTAGATTTCGGTGAGTGCGTACATCTCTTGCAGCTTGAGCAGGTTCAAGACTGCAGACTCGAAGGCTGCACGGTTCTCCTGACTCGCGGCAACATAATCAACGGCTGTTGGCCATTTCAGGTTCTCAGAAGTAGATATTAGAGTTCTGTTGCGCTCTCATCAAGCAGAATCTATGGAATCGGAAGGCGTGACATACGAAAACAAAGTCGTCTTGATGTTCCCCCATGTTTTGTCACATATTCTCTCCAGAAATGAGATTAGGTTGAGGCTACCATGTGAATTGCCAATGTCTTCCACCACGCTGCATGAATGCTTTACATCACTGACGAAAGCCAGCAAAGCTCGGAAAATCGACGTCGTTGCTGTAGTTATTGGAGAATTACTATTGCGCATCTGCGACGAAGCCAGCTCGCTTCCAGCTCATGAGTAAGCGAGAAGATAGATATCGACACTTTTCTCACCTGAGTTGGAGGGTACGCTCTACAACGGCAACATAGGACCGAACGCTCTCGAGTTCCTTTAAAGCACGATGCATAGTCTCTATGTCTTCAAGCAAAGTTGGTCCACTCTCATCTCTGGGGCTGAACGAGGAAACCAAGTCGTGCGATAGATATGCAAGGTCATCCTCTAATCCATCGCAGAGAGACGCAAGCACCTTCCCCTTGTCTAGTTGCAGGCCAGCATCTATTCGTGTGTTGGTTGTGAGGGCATTGATGTTTTCCTCCGATTCAATGAGCTGCGGAGAGATGAGCGTCGGATAGAGTGACCAACTGCCTCGAGACGAACACGTTGCTCCAGTTCGACACGAGTGTTCCGTGCTTCCGCCAGAACTCGGTGCAGCTCATCTAAAGAAAAGGTGTCTGGAAAACTTCCATTGAGAACGCCAAGTGTTGATTCGTGCGCGGTTTTTGTACTTGGTTGCTGCTGCAACAACTCAATAGTTCTCGAGGTCATGTTCAAGTTAACACAACAAGCTGCAATATCATTGTGGCTGCGTGTCACAAAGTTGCTGGGCTGTGTCGAGATTTTTCGGTCATGTTCCTCCCATGAGCTCCGTTGGCGGGTACACCAATGTGTACACTACCTTCTGTCGTATCGACTTGTACATGTATAACCAGAAGAACCTCAGTTATACTTCCGCTGCCTCCACGTACTTCACCACTTCTTCCCAGTTCTTCATCCGCTGGACAAAGCTCTGGCATTTCTCATTCGCCCGTGCTAGAGCTTCCTCACCCCGTCTAACGTCCTCCACTAGAAAACCGGTGTCCCCGTTTCTAAGCTCCACACGCCTCGCGTAGCTCATATCGTCATGTTCGTCTCCGGGAAATGATATCCTTTTGTTCCATTGGTAGTCTCCGAACAGTAGCACAGGTGGTGTGGGTCCCCCTCCACTGGGGACATGTTCAGCACAGGCCACCGCATTTTCCAGCGAGTCATCGATCAATAATTTTGCCCCGATGCGGATACAAACCTCTGCCTTGGTCAGTTTTTTGGGTACCACATTACCTTGATCTAATGCCCCCGCGCTACCATCTAACCTTTGCTGAACAGCGAACTGCCCTGTACATATTATATCCTCGAAGCATCCGGGAAAATGTCGTTGTGTCCAATCCCAGCTAGCAGCGCGGACGTGCTCATTTCGGGCGGTGATGATGACGAGGCGATATCCCAAACGACGCAGGGCAGCAGTGCCCTCCACTGCACCATCGATCGGCCGGATAAATGAGATCCAATTTGTTGCGTAGAAGTCCTTTACTTTCTTGTGAGTTTGGGAAGGCGGGCCCCAGCAAGGATTCTGCAATGAGCCTTCATGACCAGGGATCACATAGAAAAAATGAAGATCGTACTTTCCAATAGTAATAGTAATAGAAGCTGTCCAGGCCAATGTTGGAGCCATAGGTTTCATTATGCCCTGATTGTACCAATGCTTGTGAGAAACTACGACACGATGTACTTTTGAAACGGGGAGACGAACATGCAGCGATATGCTCGTTAGTACTACTCAGGACATCATCCAGGTCGACAGCTATGATACCTTTGAGAACTGGCGGCAAGAGAGGAGCGACCGTAATGCTGTTTTCCATTCCTGTCGTAAGCTATCCGGGATCTGTGACTTTAGGTGGGTATGATGGGTATGTTGAGCCTGAGGCCAGGCACGAGGGTAAACTTGGACGGAGCTAAAGTTAGATGTTGGATCTGACTTGGACTCGGGCTTACTAGCCGAGTGAAATCACGTGCCAAGCCAGTAGTAGACCCTTTCACCGATCAGTAGATCGGTCCGTTACGACTGACGGTCAGAGTCTGCACAGACGTCGATACTTCCTCGTCGTGACCATGCACGTCTTAAAATTTATCTCATCAGACAAGCACATTGCCAACTTTTCTCGAACCTATACAATCCATCGTCCCCTCATACAGCGTAGTCTCACCGCTGGGTTCATCCTTTATGTTCTCCTAGCTGCCTATAAGGGCGTGGCGGCTCGTCCCACCGTCAGAACCCGAAATAAAGTTCTTGACAAGCACGAAAACCCCCCACGCATTGCTGTAAGCACTCATTGCGGCATGGAATCAACCTAATCTCATCACACTACATACTCCTCTCAGGTCGATGCATTGTTCTACCAGCGCCTCCGCGGCATCCTCAGAATTGTCATTCCTTCCATTCGCTCCAAGGAGGCTCTTCTTCTGGTCATGCATTCTGGCTTGCTGGTATTCAGAACTGGAATATCCTTATATGTCGCAGCACTGGATGGCAAGTGAGTGTTGCTTGCCACCTGATTTTGATATATGTATAAGCCGTTCAAAAGAATCGTTGCATCTCTTGTTAGAGGAAGGCCACTGGAGTTCCTTTTAAACATCATTCGCTGGCTCCTCGTCGCAGTTCCTGCGACTTGGACGAACAGTTGGTTGAGTTACATCCAGAACAAACTTGCCATTGCTTACCGGACCCGCCTGACTCGCGAGGTGCTTGACCAATACCTTGGGGAGGAACATGGGACATCTAGTTCAAAAGTTTATTATAAACTCTGTGAGCGAGGGTTGCGATTTATGATCCAAGTTTCTTCACCTTCCTTTCAGCAAACCTGGATGATCGGATTAGAAACGCTGACCAGTTGAGTTTCATGAGCACTTAACATCACGAAGCGTTGACGGGCATATAGGATGATTACGCATGACATTCAGCGTTTCTCCGCCCATCTTGCAGCCATCTACGGAAACTTGGCCAAACCAACGCTCGATGTTATCCTCTACAACTATCAGCTATCTCAAAACATTGGAGCGGAGGGACTAGTGCTCCTTACAGTTTTGATACAGTCTTCAGCTGCTTTATGTACGCGATCTCTTTTGTCAGTAAGTCAACACCAAATTGAAGTAATATATAGTGCGAACAGTGACACCCTCGTTTGGAACGTACACCGCTCAATCCGCAGCTCTTGCTGGCTCTCTACGGCACACGCATTCTCGCATGGCAGAATTTGCTGAGGAAGTCGCCTTTTTTGGCGGTGAAGCTACTGAGAAAGAAATTGTAGAGAAGGAGTACAGGACGCTTGTGCGACACGAAGAAAAGACTATGGTCCGAAGATGGTGGCATGGTTGCGCCGAAGAAGGAATTGTGAAATGGCTGTGGGGAAGTTTTGGGGTCAGTAGTACATTTTGATGAGCGATTTTCACTGAAATCAGTCAAGTTGGTAGTTTGTGCCATTCCGATCTTCTTCAAGCTTCCCGGTCGCTCGAACATTGATCTTGGGAGTCGTACAGAAGGTTGAGTCTAGCACCAGCTTCGAGTTCACCTGACCGATTCTTTCACCAGGCTTCGTCACCAATCGGAGGCTTCTGCTGTCCTCCTCTGGTATGTCCCTGCCTGTTCCTTCTAGGTTGGCGGGTTGACTGTCATTTTTTATATTAGACGCGATGGGTCGTGTAATGTACACTTATAAGGATCTTGCCGAACTTGCAGGTTACACCGCTCGCGTTTCTCTTCTACTGGACACGATATCGGATGTGCGGGAAGGTAAATTCCAGAAAAGTCTTGTGGCAAGTGCCTTGGAAGGAGAAAACAGCAAGAGTACGTGCTTTGGATAATCCCCATTCACCTTTTATCTTTTTACGGACAGTCGTGAGCGGGCGAGGCCAAATTTTCGAAGCTGAGGACATCCAGTTCGAAAATGTCCCAATTATGACCCCCAATGGGGATGTGTTGCTCAAGAGTTTGACATTCAGCGTGAAGCCAGGGGTAAGGATTTTAGTTTATATGATGCATTCAGTGACTACACGGGGCTTAGGAGCACTTACTTATCGTTGGGCCCAACGGTTATAAATTTTGCTGAAATTAAAGTCGTCGGCTCTAACATTTCCTTCAGGCTCTGGGAAGTCGTCGTTATTCCGTATCCTAGCTGGACTTTGGCCGGTGTATGGTGCGTTCAGTACATTTTACCGATTCTAATTTCTCAGCGTTTCTAGGTGGCACTGTACGGAAACCACCTGCATCGGATTTCATCTTAATCCCCCAGCGACCGTATCTTTCATTGGGAACCCTTCGCGATCAAGTCATTTACCCACACTCACACTCACAGATGGAAGCTCGTGAGTGCCTGTAGGACTTGAAATACCACTACTCACTCCGACACCTTAGGAGGAATTTCAGATGCCAGCCTACTCGCCATTCTGGGCGTGGTGGGTATGGAAGGGGTTGTGGAACGTGAGGGCGGCTGGGAGGTCACCCGTGAGTGGAGGGAAGCCTTAAGTGGTGGTGATCAACAGAAGATTGCGTGGGCAAGGTTATTTTATCATAAGCCTAAGGCAAGTCTTTTTCCTGCAGAAATTCCTTTCCATGATGCCAACCGGGCATAGTATGCCATTCTGGATGAGGCAACCTCGCTCGTACCGCCAGATATGGAAGGCAGGATGATGGCAGAGGCGACCGCCTTGGGTATCACACTTCTGACTGTTTCTCACCGACCATCGTTATGGAAATATCACTCTACGATCCTGCAATTTGACGGGCAAGGGGAATATGTGTTGTACGTCGTGTTCTCACCGTGGTCAAGAATGTTTGAATGCTTGCTTGCTGACCGATCGTTCCAGCACGCAGTTGAATGCGGATAAGCGACTATCTTTGCAAGACGAAAAGGAGGAACTGCAGGCAAGGCTTCTGGAGGTGTAAGTGGTTTCTTTATTACGTGATGGCTGGACCAGTGGGGCGCTGTGCACATGGACAGCATGGGCCATGGTCGCGTGTCGCCCATTCGCCCTCCGTCGCAATGTGCAGCGCCTACGCCACTAGTCCCTGTCAACACTGCTCTACCCAGTGAGAATGCGCCGTATGAATGCTGACGATTCCAGACCGAAACTAAAGTCGCGGCTCGTGGAACTTCGGTACCTGACTGGCTCACGAAGCGGTGAGGTGCGGTAGCGATTCCACAAGATAGATTCCCTGTCTGTAATTTGGGCAATAAATTAATTCAGTTTAGGGGGAGCCAACGAGATAAATATGCGTGAGATTTGGATGCCAAAGATGGGAATATATGCCGAACCATCCCGCACCCAATCGGATGGCGGTGATCGGGACAAATTTTCTGAGACCGGCATAGTCAAACGCCGCGCCCCGCTCCAGGTGGTTCCGCACGACGACGTCCCTTCGCTTTCCCCGCCCGTCCCCGGCCCCGCGACGATGCACTTTTTCTCCCAATCGTTCAAGTATGAGTGCGTAAAATTTTCCTTAGCTGTCCGACGCGGCAGTCCCCTAATGTTTGATGCTCTCAGCCATCCCTGGTCTCACGTCGTCATTGGAATGTGGCACAAATACCCAAATCCACACTGTACGCACGTCGTGACGGTCGATGTCTTAGATCGTTCAGTCGACCCAAACACTGGAATAATACGGACGGAGCGCGTACTCGGCTGTAAACAAAAAGCGCCTGGGTGGATCGTCAAAGTGAGCCGATCTGCCCCCCAGGATGTTGTCTGACCTAAAGTGTTTTTCGAACTCTCCAGTTGTTTGGTGGATCGGAAGATGCTTATGTGCGCGAGATATCTTTCGTCGATCCCTCAACGCAAAGAGCAACGATCACCTCCGTCAACCTTTCTTTATCCCAATTCGCATCATGCTATGAACGGATACAATATAGCCCGACGTCGGCTAATCAGACTATGTTCACGCAGACCGCAGAAATACAAGCCCGCATGGCGATGTGGCGGACTATGACGGATAGACTGGAAACGTGGCTCGTGCAGAGGTTCGAGCAGAACGCAAAGCTGGGAAAGGCCGGGTTTTCGGACGTGCTAAGGACAATGTGGGAACAAGAGCAGCCGCAGCTATCGTCGGGAGTCCCCTAGTCGGTTCCGGTGTTTTATTTTATCTCACATCTCGCATCGCAGTATTTCTAGACGCCGCATTCTTAGATTTGTCTAAAAATCACCAAGACGATACAGTTATGATTATTCTACATGTACGGGATAAAACTCACACTTCCTGCTCATATATTTCATCCCATCCAACACACAAATCTTCGCGGTCCCCCTTCTCACTTTCATCTTCCTCTCCATCGTGGGTCACTTCGGGGAAGTCATTCTGAGATGCAGACCGCAAAGATTTCTGGTTCCCTACTCCACCTCCACCTCCGCCTCCCTCTTCCACGATCACGTCATCCTCCGTTTTATCATCCATCGAGTACAGGTCCTCTTTTTCGTCCAGGTTTATTTTCGACCCACCACCGTCTGCAAAAAGATCTTTAAGCGCGTCGTAATTGATTCGTTTGCTATATTTTGCATTTTTCTTCAGAAGGTTGTGGACAGATTCAGCAACAGTTCTTCCAGACGGTGTCGACTCATCGCGAGGTTTTAAGACGGTTTTCCGTCGCTGGAAAAAGTTAAAAGGCAAAACTACGATTGTCTGCGAGTGACAAACCTTGCGGCTCTTTGAAAATCGTGTACTATTTTCAAGCTGGTCTGCTTTTGCTATGCAAACTCCTTGAGGAACGTATCATCCTGACGGGGAAGATGGAAATATACCGGCAATACCCTCCAAATACTCGCGATTCATTTCTACCCATACACGCTCCTTTATTCTGACCTCTTCTCCGGATAAAATGAAGCGGTCAAGTTCCTCTTCGTCAAGGCCTTTGAGGTCATCAACCTCAGCAAAGTGTTCATGACGCCGTTCTTCTGCCTCGTTGAGCGCCTCGACAAGTATAAGACCCTGTGAGTTCTGCAAAAATGTGGTTACTTCCTCTGTCAGTGCTTGATCGACGGTTGATTCCATGCCCGTCGCGGGTTGAGCTGTTGCATCCTCGACACCCAACCGTAGAACTGGGTCGATATGATTGTAAGGTGCTTCATCATCATTCTCAGGAAAGAAGAGGGGTGGGGGGACTGTTGTGCCAACGAGGATTCCCTGATTGAAGAGTGCGGGATCTATTACTGAAGGAAGCACGACCTGTTGCGCAAGTTCAGCCTCGGTCCCACCTTCCAACACACTGTCCACTCTCTTCCATTTACCCTTCCGTTTCTTGGTTTTGGCCTCCTCTGATCCATTCCCGGGTTTCTCTTTATCTTCCCGTTCTCTTCCCCTTATAAATGCAGGTGGATCCATCTCCTCATCTAACCACACCGTTCTGAAGTCTGCCAGTGTCAGTGCCCCACTGGGTGTCTTCTTGAACTCTTCAAGCCGTTTTTTCAGCGTGGTGTCAGCAATTTTGACCACCTGTACGATCTCTTCCACAGATCTCCGAAAGTTATTCATGCGAGCAGCGAGGAGAAGGGCTGCACCGCAGATACCGGCTGGGCGTCGTCCTTTGGTGACCCAGTCACGGTCAAAGCGTTGGACAAGACGAACGGCATCAGTGGCAACCCTGTGCGTCTCTTCGCCGAATTCAAGCAATGCGGCGAATCGGGAAATGTAGTGTGAAGGGTCAATAAGAGGAAGCTTGAGATTGAGGGTTTGCACCAGCTGGAGATAAGTGTGGCCAAGGTCGAATACATTTACCTGGAAGGATTATCAGAAGGCCAACGAGCCCTGAAGTGTACAGTTCTGCTCACCTGAAGGAGGTCGGAAAAATCGATGAGCATGTAATTTCGGGTTTCCTTTTGTCTGCATGCTACGTATAAACAAACAGCAGCTACGTTGACACTTCTTCGCCCTTTTGTAAACTTATGCTCTACAGCAAGAGTGTACAGCCGTGTTGCGGCAAGTGCCACTACTTCTGAGAGATGGAGGGCCGTGGCAAGACTTTGAATCTTTCTGCTCGCTGAGGAGTTGTCGTCTCGGGGAGTTCATCAACATTTTGCAACCACATACCATTCGCAATTGTCTGCTCGCGAGATTCGGCGCTTCCCCTCTTTCCGAACGGACCGCTCATACGAGCATGAGCTGGTCAAGACTGAGAGATAGTGAATACGAGGCAACACAACTTACTCGAGCCTTGCCCAACATATGCCCCTTGAACCATTGCCGCGCCAGTAGAAGTTTCTCCGAAGGTAACTTCGGACACGATAGTATTCTCTTCCACTACGGTCCCACATTTGACACAAAACCCATTACCTGCAGCGTGGTCATATTCTATAACTGTACCTCCGCACTCCGTGCAGACCGTCTGGAATGGAGTGAGATAGACGGGATACGAGGCAGAGTAAAACATACCATTTCTGTTGTGGAAGCTCGGAAGATTCAGTAGTGCGTTCAAGATTAATGTAGTGAAGCCGTCTGCGCGTTCGTTGGATGAAGACTCTCTTATAATGGCCTGGCGATTGATGGCGTCACCGTTACCACTGGCTTGGGCCAGTCTACAGCCTGGCCGTCACGGTCACACTCGCGTACACATATTTGCACGGCGTGATTCGTCCCGCGCTTATCCGAAATCTTATCGCTACAGACGGGTTACAGACAAAAAGCAGAGGCACTCCCGTAGGAGCGACCTATTCCAACCATGGACGAGCTCGTGCATCATTGCCTACGCGAAATTTCATTCGACGGTGACCTCGGTGAGCACGCTCCTGTCCCAATATCCAGCGCCTACTGGGAGGTCGAGTTCGAATCCCCCTTGGTACACTTCCTTCAGTCACATTTTCTCACATTTTGTTCCTTCTCGTGTGGGATGTTAACGTCTCCACGGTTTAGGTTGTAATGTCTCCCGCCTCAGAGACTTTGTCATTGGCTTCTATGCCTCCCAAAGTGACCGCTCCCAACTCGTCGACGACGTATTTTGTGCGTTCGTATGGTCAGTGGTAGTACAACAATCATCAATCCGGGTGGGCATCTTGCCTCCAGGCTTGGTCTCGGAAGTATACGTTGCACCCCGCACGAGTGCTAAGCGCAAGGCCGCAGCCAAGGGAGAAAAGGTTGCCGAGGGGTTGCCTCCTTCCTTGGAACTTGTTAGGGATGCTCGGCACAAGCGCTTAGAGGAATTGAAGCGCGAACACGGCAACAATTTGCGCATAGCAGTTGACCCCGAAACTTCTTTCACCGCGATCACAGGTTCTCATATCAGAGTACGTAGACTGATTAGCGGCACAGCAAGGATGATCTAACCTGCCCATAGCCCTCCAAGCTTAGTCCTATGGTATACAGTGCTCTTCAGCTGATCACCCGAGGGAGAGAAGACGGCATTACAACCGTCGAGCTAGGCCGGAAGACAAACTATGACCAAAAGACGTGCCATTATCTCGTTAAGCAACTGGTAGAACTTGATCTTATGTATGCTTTTCTCCTTTCGGTGGCCGCGGGTCTAATACCTTCACAGTATCAAAGTACGTCGCGGTGGAGTCGGGAACCACACATGTATTCACAAGTACTTTGTGGAACGGAGTCCACTTTGGCAACAGATACAGGAAGAAGAAGCTCGAAACGGTGAAGCTATGGCTGCTGGTAAAGGTTTCCAACCACAGGACACTGCCGAGGAAGTTGCAGATGAAGTCAGCACATCACAAACTCTTTTTGATCCTATCGACTCTAGACATCTGTCCAGTCTTCCGCTTGTAAAAAACAGAGTTATTAAGCTGCTCAAAGCATCGAACAATCACATTCATCCATCCAATAACCTACTCATGACAATAGTAAGCGCCTCTTCCTGCCTCTTCCATGATTTACCCCCCCTTATCGTATAATCAGGGATTCGTGAATCCAACGAAAACGGACCGGCGTTTTTTTCAGACCAGGTTGCGTGAGTTGATTCAACAAGGCGTCATCGGACGCGTTTTGGTTCCAAGCAGCAAAACATCAGACCGCAAGATTAAGTGCGTACGTCTCGTGATGTCAGACAAGCAGCTTCCAGAGGGCTCCGCGGTCGTCGGACAAGACATGGAAGAAGACGAAAAAGATATAAACCTGGTTGAAGAAGCTTCAGGTCTGTTTCTCAATAAGAATTTGTTATCAATTTTAGTCGTGAATCAAACCCGCAGTTGGTCATAACGATGTTAAAGCCAATCTCACGATACACAAGCAAGTGTCGAATATACTGGGGGAAGCACCCTCTGGCTTGACGCTTAATGTAACTAGGGGAAATACTGCACGAATGCATGGCCTAATAATTTTGTTCTAGGAAATATGCATGTCACTTGGGAATTTCGACAAGCGTACAATCGAACTCTTGCTCACACGGGCATCTAACAGTAGACCACCTGCTCATCTTGCCGACCTGGGAACTGTTGATCTCATGGAGACCTATGTTAGGGAGAGACGTCATCGATATTTCACAGTCGCGGCGTACAAATGTTTGATGGCGAGCGAACGGCTGCAGGATACGACCACTGCTGCCATCGACGTTGACTTGTCACGAGTTGGAGAATTTTCCGAACTCGATCCCGATCACTTCTATACTACTTCAGAAAACCTTCATTCCTACCAAGACGCATTCAAAGATATGACGACCGCAAGAAGCAATAAGCGTAAAAGAGACGAGGGAAGCAATGGGGAGAGGAGTGAATCGCTTCCTAAGCGAAAGCGTGGTCGACCTCGTAAAACGCCTGCACCAATGGATGGTCCGCCGAAGAAACGTGGAAGACCTCGCAAGGACTCCATTCCCAAAGACGGCGAAGCCCAAACGGGTGCACCTGTGGGGTCACCGGCAAAGCGGATGGCGAAAGTACACGCGGAAGGAGGCAGGCAAGTGTCTGTAGACGTTCTATCTGCTGCAGGAGAAGCTGTGCAAGAAATGCTCTGTTCGCCCGCTGCAAGTGTGGATAACAATCAAGTTCAACCCGGAGCACCAGAGGGATGCGACGTTGTGACTGGGATCTCGCACCCAGCACCAGAGGATGGAGCTGGCGAATCACATTCTCGTCAATCAATTCCAGTTACACCTCGCGGTTCCTCAAATCGGGCCGCAAGATCAAACGTAGCCGATGTAGATCGTCGTTCAACGGCTGAGCCAAGAGATGATGACACAGTGATGATGGTTGACTCTCGACCATCGGGAAGAGGTGGTCGAAAAGGATGGTCGTCGGTGCCTCCAGCTCAAGAGGAAGGGCCGATGACCATACCAGCTGTAAGTGCTTTCTATTGTTGTCCTAGCTGGATGCTAGCGGCAATTCAAACTGAAATTGTAGAAAGCTGGGCTAGAGTCGCCACCAGTTTCTAGTCTGAGTCGCGATGTAGGAACAGGCGAAAAACACAAGGACACCACCCCGCCACCTTCCTCACGACCATCAAAACGAAGCCGAACCAATGGAGGTGGAAAATCGCGGTCAAATATCAATATTTCTTCTCTGCGGCGCGAAAACGAGCTGTTCAGAGTCATCGAAAACATGGGTGGGATCGCAAACGTGCACTCCAAGGACATCTTTGAGGCACATACAAGCCTCCTCGAAGACATGTCGCGAGCGAAGGAACCAACTAGTGCACCAGTTGGGACTCGCCTTGATAAACGTACTGCAGAATCTACGTTCAACAGCTTGGCAAACCGTGGACGAATCAAGATGCTGAAGACGTCTCTCATTACTCCATCGGGTATCAGTAAACCTGCTTGCTTGGTTTTTCTTCTAGATACCCCGCAAGAGAAAATCAACGATTTCCTTCATCAGCTCAGTCAAAGTGCACCGTCCACGACCGCAGGTCCGCATTCGGACAAAAATTCCGGCATTACTAGCATCCCTTCGCATGCCGTCTCAAATCATTCCACTATTTCTACAGAGAACGTCGCAGGTGATCTCAAGACAGCGGGACGAGGAACCAGACGAAAGCGAACGGAAGACGCGCAGAGTGCCAAGGCCAAGTCAGTTCAACGTAAAATGGTAGAGGAAGCTCGGGCGCAGAGAGAGCGGGACTGGGATGAAATTTTGCGTAGGTTTCACCCAGAGCCTGTGAAAGGCGCATTGGCTGTTCGCCTGCGTGCAGTGCGCGGTCGTTTCGTGCAATCCACAATCGTGAAGGACCCACCCCACTGGGAGAACGAGATTCGAGAGGCTCTCAAAGAAGTCCAACTAGCTTCTAGGAAAATTACCTCAAAAACAAGGGCAGAGTCGGATATCGAAGCGTCCAGGCTTGACGCTGGACCTCCTCCTGTGGTCCCAAATCCACCAGAGAAATCAGTAGAGTTCTTGATTGCTCAACAAGGACCTCCTATCACTCAAACCGTGAACCTGAAAAAGAGAGGCAAAGGGAAGGAAGAAAACGAAGGTAAAGCAATGTATCATGCTGCCTTCGCGTCATTCATGGGCTAACCTGGCATCAGAATCAGCATTGCGACGGCCGAGATTCCATTGGACACGAGAGTTTGACGAGCTAGCGCGTGATGCTTCTGCTATCATTCGAGCTCGATGCAGAGCTTCCAGACTCGACTTATCTGCATTCGATCAAGTATTCCCAGCAGTACCCAGGAATTCAGTCAGGCAGCGTATCACACATCTCAGAGAGTGTTCCGCCGAAGATCTGTATATGAAACGCTTAGAAGACCAGTGGTATGCAGTTTGGGTGCAATACAGAGGGACACCTTATCTTCCAGATGAAGACCCCGGTAGCCCGTCAAACTTCAGCCTAATAAACCACATCGATTTCCTTCGGAAGCACGTGGATAAGAACGCCTTGTGAGTGTCAAGACTTTTTTCTCGATAACAAAACTCAATGGGATTAGGCGAGTGGGTTTTGTAGAACGGGCGGCCCCAAGCAAACTTACCAGTACCGTCAATGAACTTTACGAAATTTACGAGGTCGTAGAAGATGTTGTGTCTGCGCCAGCATGGGATTTTATGTGGGGTACAACAGTTGAGGAAGGCAGAGAAAAGCAGTTTCGGAGTCAAGCGTTTACGAAAGAACCTGATGACATGTACGAAGGTGTGAAGGTCGAAAAGGTGCAGCTGGCAGAGACAGCTTTGAAGGTATGTGTCATCATTATATTTGTTCACTCAAAAGGTTGATACATTCCAAGATGGTCTTCGGTGCACCTGGCGAACACTATGATTCTGACAGTGCTGCTCGCTTGCTTCACAATATTGGAGACGAGTCGGTCTCCATTGCACGGTCCAACCTCCTGCACCAAGGGGTACTGTCTAAACTCGTCCGAGACCCGAAGAAACCAAAGCCAGGTAGGATGCTTAGGATTTCAGATAAGTGAGTGGTAATACATACACCCGTTCGAGAATGCCATTGACTATTATATAGCAATCTTAATGGCCTCTGTGGTCCATTTCCTCGAGACTTATTCCAGGATGCGAGCTCGCTAGAAGACATCGCCGTTGAAAGAGTGGTGGATGAAATGGAATGGCCTCTGATTGCCTCGGAAGGCGACATGGCAGCGTTGTTGCAACTGGTTTCGGAAGATCAGGTACGCTAGAATCACTGCTCTGGCTTCTGTGTTTTATGCGAGCTATTAGTTGGATTCTATCGTGGACTTATCTCGGTCGCGCGCTGCTCGTCAGAAAGTAGACTGGAATAGCAAGAGAGCAGGTAACATACTTCTACTTTTCTCAGGAAGATTGTTAATCAACTGGACAGATGACGAGGACATCGAGACTAGCATACGACTGAGATTTTCTCGTACATTCTCTGTAGGTCCTGGCGGCAATCGAGATCGGAGCTTTGACAGCCCTGCCGTTGAACCCGGTTCCGGCACGTCAAGTCGGGAGACTCACGAGATAACGCTTGATGGAAAAGAAGCTGCTTGCACCCTCAAAACAGAGATCGGGCTCATCAACTGTTCGGCGTGTATTACCGCAGCCTTTTTACTATTTACATCTGGCCTCGACCGGCTAGATCGTGATCTTGCTCGTCGAATCCTAGATCGTGCACGTGGTTTCGGGGAGATAGGAGTCAGCAAAGCGACATGTCTGGTATGTTCTTGACTTTGTTTAATTCACATCGACTAAGTGTTGTAGGCCTGGGAGGGAGGATCGGAACGAAAAGTCCTTGAGCTTGTTCATCGGATGACCTTGACATACCCTCCTATATTATCTTGGACACACTCCAATCCTCCAAAGGTAGTAGCTGGGGACTACTGCGGTTCCTGGGGCGTAGTGGTGTCCGCAGAGCCCCTGACACTCGTCACTCCTCGGCGATGGCTCGATCTTCGCGGATACAGACTCGATGATGCATGGAGAATGGGGCAGCAAGCCGTAATCGGTATCATTTTCCAACACCCGGGTATCAATCAGGTGAGCTCTGCAGGTACACTCACCATTCTTCTTGTCAAACTTATGACTCAGGCGGAGCTGCAATGGCGTCTGCGAACCGTGTACGATAAGCAAGAGGTTGTTGATCTTCTCTCATCGCTACAGGAAGAAGGTGTCCTGGAATGCCACACTGAAGCGACTGCGGAAACAATTCACGGTTTTCCTGGATGGTTCAGGACTGTTGACAATGAAAGTAGTGTGTTCTGGTTCATTGATAAATATCATCATTGGTATCAGATTTGATCTGTCTCGAATCAGACAGTTCATATTTTTGCAGTATTGTTATTACATTCACTTTATCATGTATGTGACTTCATTGTGTTATTCTGTCCGTGAATATCGAACGCTACGGGTGAAACGAAAGGGGTGTGTAATCAGATGCGTGCCGTAGACAAATCTACACGACAAGCTATAAGTGCTAATTGATGCGCTAGGTACGAGGTATGTGGGCGAACTTAGCGGGCGCACTGGCACCTCGGGTGCGGTGGCAGCCCCTCGCTTACTCATGCGCGGATTGAATACTGTCCATTGGAACCGGCAGCCACACCTAAGTCGACACCCCACCAAATACATATAATTTTCGCCGTTTTATTTTACGTATTTTCGTTCTAGTATTATACCTACATACACGAAGTTGAACGAACAAAAAATACGCAGTACTTGGTTCTCTCGATCGTGAATGTAGCCTCCGTCTTGTTGGATGGATGCCGAAGTGGAGCTTTAAATATGGGTGGTTTGACGCGTCTACTAGGGACACGTTCATTTAACACGCGCGCGCTAGCTTCAACAAGGGACCCTGAATATGAGACCCGGATGGAGCTTGCTGTCAAGGAGTTTACAGATGGGACTTATTGTTCCATCAGATTTGCTGTGATGGTTCATGGGGTGAGTACTTCGAAGCTATCTCAACTGAGTATCATGCGCTGCCGCCACAACCTGCCTCTAGTGAGTCATTCATTCCGAATTCATCAGGCAACAATGCCATTCAGGTCATCACTTGGCTGTCACTGAGTGCCAGTTTGGGAGTAATGGGGATATTATAATTTCGAGTTGGGAGTGCTTGTGCTACTACCAATTTGTTATTGATGAAAAGTCACAGCTACTGGTGAGCCAGTCATGCTCTGGCTGGGAGTGTATACCATCATCCCAGAGTTCTAACTTTAAAGTTGGTCACCCAAAGCATGCAAGATCTGTCTTGATTCGTCTGGTCACATCGGGATTACGGACAGTAAAGACATTGGTTTTATGGTATGTACTTACAGGTAGGATCACTGTGAACAGGGATGAAACATTTTTCCTGTTAAAGCTTCTTTTGGATTTCCATGCAACAATAGTGTCAGGACTCACGTGAAAGGTGATCAGAAGTATCACCGGTTTTGTCAGATTGGGTCTAAAAGCGCATAGAAAGAGGATGTCCAGGGGCACCTCTGAGGCGTCCGTAGCACTGCTAGTAGCACGAAATAATGCCAGAATTTTGTCGGGAGGCGCAATCTCCCAATGGCGGGGTGGCATCACGTGATCCAGGGTCGGCCATCGTCGAGGAGGCGTTCCTGAGTCCTGACCTGGTAGAGACACCGGGACTGGGGGAGGCAAAATGCAGTAAAGTGTGATAAAGCAGTAGTTAAGTGGGTGGCTCCGCATTTTTCCGGGTTTTAACACAAAAGCCGTAAAAACGCGACGTGATTGGCTGCGCGGCTGGGCCTGGCACCCCAGCGTCTCGAGCAACGCGCGCGAACCACTCTCGAGCTGACCATCAACGCGCCCCAAGAGCGAGTCGTATCACCTTCCCCGCATTGGTAGTTTCAACATCACTATGTAGATTACCACTAAATCTTTTCTCCGCTAACGATCAAACTCGGACCGGATCGCTTCTCCCCACGCGAGGAATTCCAGCAACACCAGAAGCCCTGCACACGAGCAACTCGACGCCGTCCGTCTCCGAGCACGAACGTGCGCACTTGGGCGACGTTTCCGCCAAACGCCCAGCGGGGCACGACCCTGGGATTCCTCCCGACGGAACCCTTTTACGGCGGCTGTGCTGTAAAAATGATCGGTTAAACTTGATACATACTTGTGATGATACTCGTATCCTTTTGGAAATGATCAATCCATCAGCACTGGCATGATCATTGCGCCCGGAGTAGTTTAATTTGCTTCAAACTACCGCGGTAAGGTTCCTATTGGCCCAATGCTGTGGAACTACCATGACAACTCCGAGAGCAGCGGCTGTAACACTACCACGGGTGTGGTTACCCCACCCGGGCTCTTCTTTACCATTGCTTTTCCGTTCCTCTTAGTGAGTCTCAGAGCAGCCAGGCAGGACAGACCTGCAGGCCGTTCGCTCCTTAGTCTTCTCAGTGCTAGCGTTTCTACTGGTGATTCATTTGCTTGCCCTAGTGGCATTACACTCGTTGGTTCATGCAAATATTGGTGCGTCAGCTGATTCCGCTGCCAGTGGGCAAACTGCGTTTAGTCATATAGAGTCTGACCTTCCTGGCCCAGTTGTGCATAGTTGACCATGCGCATCAAGTATCTCTGGGAATTTGTCCCTCTCCCTGCCAAAATAAAACTGTTTGTAAGTGATGGATGATTTGTGGATGAATCTCTTTCCACCAAGCACACCATCCATACCGATCCTGGGATGTTCGGGTCTACTCACGACTCCTCTCTGTAGTGGGATCGGATAACACTCACCAGAACTACGACTATTTATTTTGTTTTCTCGGTGCTGCATTGCATTGTCCAAGTTATTTTTCAAGTACAAGCTTTTCGGATCAACGTTCGAGCGGTTGAGTTCTTGGCTTCCATCATCAAGCAAGGCAATGCCACCGACTCAAATGCATTCTATGTCTTTGGAGATGATCTTCGACTTTGCGATCAGATACCAGAGTCATTCAGTACTAGCTCATGCCAAGTGATATGGGACGGGATGATTGGAAACAACACCTTGGTTCCAGTGTCTACTCTGGGATTGGTAACGAATACGACAGATCCATCTCCCGAAACGACACCCGGTGGCACCCCCCCGACTAGTGTGGCATCCTCCTATTCCAGTTCGACTTCAGCCCCGATCACAGAGCAGTCCCATACGACGACGACATTCGCTAGCAGCTCCTCGTCATACACTATAGGGTCTTCCCATACCACCGCAGCTCCTGCCCCAACAACTACGCAAGGCACGAAGAGTGGGAAGCAAGATATGGCACTCGATGAAAGAGCAGTTGTCAAGGTTAATGTTAACCTCCGTGTCTGACACTAGGCAGTAATTGTTTACCTTTGGCTTTAGCGAAACTCCGCGGTTGAAACTGTTGAAGTCAACGGCACGGCAAAGGTCATCGTGAACGGCTTCGGATGGAACAATGAGAGTGCCATCCTTGATTCTGTGTGTTTATGGGCTCTGGGGTGGCCTGTCCAAGTGTGCGTATGACGGATGGAATATCATTGGTTTATTTTGAAGGACCATTTCTAGCCTCCGTGACACTGAGAGAGAAGACCTAACTTTTATCATGTTCCAAATCTGGGTCTTAGGGATGTCAATTGCAGCTGTAAGTAATGATTTGGTGGCAGAAAGTTGCATTATCTGAGTTATCACAGATTCTAAATGAATCTGTTCCGCATACGTAAGAATGGTGTTCCCTGAATTTCTTATGATGTCAAAAGCTAATTCCGAGTCAATGTTCAGCATAGCTGCCCTGTTAACTCATTTAATAGCCACTGGATGGGCAGGATTCCAGATTTTCAGCACTGCTCAATTCCGCGATGATTTCGCGGAAGTGACGACAGATGGCGCTTGCCATCCTATCGACCTCCTTCCAACCTACTGGCAGTCGCGTTCCGCTGCTGAAATCCCTAGCTTGGTGTTGAATGCTGTGGCTCTGCTGGTTTCTGCCTTCCTATCTTGGAGGCTAGCAAAGGTTTTGATCTTCCTCTTCATCAGGTCATTTCACGCTAAACATGAATTTCCAGTCGTTTGGCTGGCAAACATTCAAGCGGGTGGGGGCGTCCTTCACTATCGGTCGCATCTATAGAATCGTATTGATGCTGTCCATCGTTATCCAACTCTGCTTATTTTTCATCGTCACTTCAATAGCATTGTGGCTTGATCAACTTTGGAATGGTGCCATCGGTCATCTGGCAACCTCACCAGTTTACCGCCCTTTGCTGACCCTTATCCTCATCGTGAGCATAATCGTGCACGTTCTCGTCAACAGACGCCTGATTTTCCCTGCAGTTACTACCCGTATGGCTTGCTTTCGTGAGAGCCAGTCCTTAAAATCACTCTTCTGCACTAATCATTTCTCCTGTAGGGTTGGTATTCGGTGAGGCGGGAACGAAAGATCAAGATGTTCCTTTTCCTTGTCATGTGTTTGGGCTACCTCGGTGGGTGGGGTGCCATGTTCGATTCCACGTCATTCCGTTGGACCTACGTGACCTGGACATTTTTCGGAGTGATGACGACATCCTCGGTTTTCCTGACGCTGCTTACATTTATACTGGGGATCATATGCCGCCTCAATTTCGGTCAAGGATTGCCTCAATACCGTGCGTGGTCGACCCTCGCGACTCGCGCGCTCCTACTGACTACGCTTTGCAGTAATCGCTCAGGGGCCTCTTGATGACGACTTTGAACAAGTCGTCGCCATGGACCCAGAGAAGGCGGTCGTTCCGTCAAGTGAGAGAACCACTATCTCCGCTGCCTCCAGACCAGGGGTGCAAGTCTCCCTCCCTCCATTGATCTTCACTCGGAACGTGGGTCGCGATTCGTTCAACCTGTGAGGATGGTTAGCCAAGCGTGCGTTCAGCAGTCGTCCGAGGTAGTGACTCGCTCCCCATCTGTGCATCCATATCGGGGCGTTCAGCGAGAGATAACCCAGAGCAGTGCTGACAGCAATGGCGGCGGACATACTGGCGAAATTTAGGTGCTGGGTCATCGAATAGTCGGTCATCGTGTTTGTATTCATTTCTCTTGCCCATCTCTACGCCGCAATTGTACTCAGGTGACCGCAGGGACTTCGGTTGCATGTTGGAGTTCTTCTCTGTATTATTTGTGAACTACAGTAAAATGCCAAATGACTTCAGAAGATGGCTGGCCAATTGAAAAGGTTTGAGAATAAGGAATACTCTGATTGGGCAAATGATCAACTTTTGTTGGCTGGATCTGACAACGTAAACCTTGACAATCGTATCGGGTGTTAAGTATCCAGGCTTCTGCCCTGGCGGATACGATTTCGGATAGTCGTGTTGTAAACGCGGTTGTTATAGTCATTCAATATCCATGCACTAAAAATCAGTATGAAAGCAAGCGGGCAGGCGCAGCAGCATTTGAAAAATGACCGTCAACTGTGGTTTGAGTAATGGCTACAGGATGCGTGTTGAAAGCTCCGAAGAGAAACAAGACCAAAACAAAGCAGATCGTAGAAAAGGAGGGATACAAAACCGTCAGGGACCGCCTTCAATCACTATCAGGGGTCGGCACCTCAGGAGAAGATGACGTGGGCGAGGGTATCTCAATGACTTCAACCTCCATCCTCTGGGTAGTATCAGCGAGCTTAGTACTCGAAACCGCTTCCCAGTTCTCTTCACGGGGTATCTCGACAGATGGAATGGGTGTTAAATCCCCACTCCCTCCAAAACCCAAGAGTGTCTCCCCAAACTGGATCATCCAGGGGTGATCCAGGAGCTCAGCCGCTGTGGGACGCAGAACGGGGTCGATGGTCAGACACTGTTTGATGAAATTGATTCCGAGATCGCTGAGTTGACCCGATTCTGGAAGAGGCGGGTGCTGGGTGGCGACGCCAATATGAAACATGATGGCCCTTGAGACATGTCATGACAGATGTTACAAACTGACGTCGAGGGGCACGTACCATTCGTTATCGAGATTACTCCAGGGCTTTTTACCTGTAGCAAACTCGAGCACAACACAACCCAAGGACCACACATCCATCGCTCCGTGACGACCTCGTTTATCGTTTTTGATAACCTCGGGTGACATGTACATTGGCGTGCCCGTCAGGCTGTTGTTCGCCCCGAGCCCACCGCCAAGTCCACCAGCCTTTCCCAGGTTGGTTATGTCTGCACCACGACGAGATCGATGCATCGTACGATTCTTGGCAAGGATTTTCGATGCTCCAAAGTCAACATATTTGATGACCCCTCTGTGGTCGAGAAGAATGTCTAGGAAAAAGAAATGAGCTTCAAGGATCAGTCGTCATAGTGGAACGACACACTGTCGGGCTTGATATCACGGTGCACAATGCCTTTGGAGTGAAGATACGCAAGGCCTTCCAGCATTTGCATGGTATACAGCTGGATGATACTCTCATCCTCGATCCGTCCATGCTCCAACAACACCGCAAGGCTCCCTCCTTGGCAATACTCTTCGAATATGTAGACCTTGTCCCGATGCACCTCAATGCCGTAGTACTCGACGACGTTTGGATGGTGTAACATCTCCATGATACTAAGTTCGTCTTTGATCTGAGAATATAAGTTGGGTAGGCCAGATAGCTCCTGGAACTTAATCTCCTTGACGGCCATGAGGGACCCTGAATCGAGGTTAACAGCAAGGTAGACAGAACCAAACGCCCCAGAGCCAATGAACCGGCGCTGCTGCCAGCGGATAGAGATATTCGAACTGGACGATGCGAGGAAGACTAGGGATCGATCTTCCAGTTTCTCATCGTCAAGCACACGCCCGATTAAACGGTTCTCGGAGCCCAACTGTTCGCGTTCTCTTTCCAGAGCCTCGATCGTCCTGACGGCCCTTTCCCAAAAGATACGGACGTGAGCGACCGTGTATGCATAAGTGGTGGAGAAGATAAGATAGTCATCATTAGTGGGTGACTGCGAGCGCTGTAAAAGAGGCTCATCCGCTGCAGCAAGTGCTGCTTGTTCACGGAGCAACTCCTCTTGTCGTTCCTTCTCCTTGCGTGCCTCCAGCGTTGATCGGGCCCCTAAGATATCAAAATGACTGATCAATAGCGTCATACAACTTGCTACTTTCTGTCGAAGCATCTCAAATTGTTCGCTTGACATGTGTAGAATATTGCTCCGCCTTGTACGATGTAGCGTGAATTCGAGCGCGTTAACGGCCCATCTGAACGTCTTCCTGTCCGTGGGATCGCAGTCGTCGCAGATGAAGGAAACCCATGAAATAGCAAGTTGAACAAGTGAACGATTGAATTTGATCATTGTTGAACGTTCCATATGCTTTTGCGCGTGCTGGCCATGTTCAGATGCAAACAGATACCAGTTCTCGAGTAGTTCTTGGTATCGAATTGCGTTTCGCAAGGAGTTGCGGACGTGGTGAACCGAATCGACAATGGATTCTGCCAGCTTGTTCGTGGCGCGAGAGATTTTGCGCAATTCACGATTGACGGCCGGTATGTGCGCCTGTTGCTCAACGATACAGGGAGGAGGATTGAGAATATCCTCAAGTTGTTCCTCGTCTTCATCAGCGGGAATAAAGATGTCGATGAATTGCTGTTTTGCCAACCCCAGTCGGCGCATTGTCCCATCTGCCACCAGCCTCACCCGATTATCCTTCATATCAAACTCTATTTTCGGCAATTCCAGCATGAGAACCAGTCCATTCCAAATGAATGGACTTCGAGGAGACAATAACAAAAGGTACTCTGCCCCCTCATCTTCGTCGCTGTCCGCATACTCTGCGACATTGTCAACGACTTGGAGAGGTTGGCCCTCGTCATTGACGGTCTCGTTGACGTGGAAGGATTCAACAAGAATGCGACGAATGGCCTCCGGGCGGTCCCGGAGTACGCTTGAGGCTATTATGTAGGTACCATCTTCTTCGTAGGTTTGGGTGTAGACCAGGAAGTGATCTGTCGTGACTAGAGCCGCAATGAATTGTTCGAGAGGGACGTTCTCGAGGTTGTATTCCGCAGAGTTGCTGATTCTCTGCGTAAGTCCTCTGTAAATCCAAAGTCAGAACAAACATAAGGATCACTAACACACAAACCTTGCGAAACGCTGAAGTTTACGATATCGTAGCCGGACATTGTCCAGAATCTTGCCGTACCAAATGACCTTCTGTTCGTCCGTCATTTGACCCGAGTTGGTGGCAATGATATCATCTTGAAGAGTAAGATTGAATGCTTTGTGCACATGTCCATTTGTGGTAACGGGGAGACGGACTTGAGTCTCAAAGTAGTTCGCGACTCGAACCATCAACCGATTGGTCAACGAACTATGGGGTGTTAGTCGGTCGCAATCTTCCAGCGAGTGCGGTCGTGCGTACCAGACCTGCTCGGCTACTACGGTGGACGCTCCACTGACGGTCATACTGACATCATTGAACGTTGCCCACTGTGAATCAATGACATCTGTTTCCTTGAAATAAATGCCTTTGACACCGCTCTTAAGTTTCCAGTGAATAAGCCTGAAAAATATCGAGAGGGCCTCGAGGATAGTAGTATCATAATCGTCGCCTATGCATCTGGGTAGGCTCCACTTGCCGCCGGGATCTGGAGCAAGAAACGCCTCGTACTGCCTCTTGAGTGTACAGGCTAAACCCAGACTAATCTTGACGTCTTCAGTGACCTGGTCAATAATGAGGACTTCGGGATCCTTGAGCTTCTGGACATAGTCAAGGCGCACGCGTAGGCAGGCTTGTGCGAGTTTGGTGGGGAACGATATGAGGGGAACCAGTTCAGTTTCAAAGGTGGGAAGGTTCATCTCCTCAAATGAGGAAGAGAGGTTGACTTGGGCGTCGCGAGCGGTGCCGATGAAAGCATGCACGGTAGTTAAGAATCCCTTCTCAAAAGTCTTTTGGATGGAATCCTCTTTGAGAACGCGTTCAATGAAGGAGCTGCAATCCGCTGCTTGTTTCGAGGAACCGTTGGCCTGCAGGCGAGGGTAGACGTCGAAGTTAGCAATGGGTTTCGTGACATCAAGAGATTCGCTCCCAGTCCATCTCTGGAGAAGGGTGATATGATGGCGCAAAGACATGAGGACGGTTGACCATGTGTTGAGAGTGTCACAGCGCGCCTGGAATTGTGGCTCGGATGCAGCAACCTTGTCTGCATAGAAAGCCTTAAGAGTCGGATAAAGCGATTGAGCCGCTTCAAGTCTGCAAAGAAGAGCGCTGACCCGCTGCAAGGCGATGGTTGGGTCGCGCTCGTCATCCTTTAGTTTGAAAGAGTTGATCTCCTCTATGACCACATCTACCGTGCGCATCCTTCTCTCTTCGATACGCCTGCGTTCTTCTGTCTCCTTTCTTCCGGCAAACTTTGCACGCAAACCGAGCCAGATGTTGAGATGGACATTGTTGTGTTCTTCACTAGAAGACTCGAGTGCGACAGCAATGCGAGTCTTTTCGGATCTGAGTACGTCCCCGTCGAGAACTGAGGCGAGCATGGTTTGCCACTCTAGGCGCTGGCGATCTTCTGCTGTCGTAGGCTCGATGGGGTTGGACTCGAGTGCATGAACAGAGAAGCGGTCGAACGCATCTCCGCCGATGAAACCCGAGCGATTGAGGTCTTCATCATCACTGTCGCCTGCATCTATGAGCTGTCCAAGACCCCTCTGGAAGTAATTAGAGTCGGGGTCATTCCTTGGGTCATCGTCGAGGCCAGGTTCGGACCTGTAGCGTTTGACGAACTGGGAGTAGATATCGGAGTACTTTGCGGGGTTGTGTAGCGGGTTGTAGTGGGTAGATATCGTGTTGGATGCGGAACCGGAGGAATAGTTCCCCCTAGACTGACGACCTTTGCCTCGGCTACGCAAGGAGGTGTTTATGGAAGAGGAGAGGAGGGAGGGAGAAGAGGCGTGGGGTCGTGTGACGGGAGGAGGGGCCCAGTCGGGTTCGTCGCCGTCGTTGGAATCCTGCTCCTCGAGCGAGAAAAGCGACGGCTGATGTGCTATTCCCCGTCGGATGCTGGTCATCTTCAACGTCTCAATTCCCCGCCACTTGGGTTATAGTAACATCACATGACCCTTCGTTTGATCAATCCATCATGGGGATCGTAGAAAAGGTCGGTGTCTGGACATCTTGCATCTCTGGCCGCATGCTGATCCACACAGATAAAAGAGATCGAGGGTGAGTGTCCACCGTCGGCTCTCCGGGCTTATCTGACCGTTCGTCAAGAGGAGATGGCGAGGAGTATGTCCCCAATCCTTTTCCCATCCCATTGCTCATGCTCTCGTCCAATAGCTCAAAAGAACAAGGTTCCCAATCTGACTTCAAGTTGGAACCCGAGCACAGATGTCTGACGAATCTTTCAAGTAGGCGACTGAGTATCATCTTGGTCTACTCAAGGCCAAGCTTGCGCGCTATCGTGCCCAGCTCCTCGAGCCAACCTCGAAATCTGGTCCCGCGGGGGTTGGATTTGATGTACAAAAGTCCGGAGATGCCCGTGTTGCACTCATTGGCTTCCCATCGGTCGGAAAGGTTCCTTCGCCTTGTATCCTCCTTCCCCTGCCCTGAACTGAATCCAATGTAGTCCACGCTCCTTAGCAAATGTACACACACCGCTTCAGAAACTGCAGCCTATGAATTCACCACGCTCACTGCCATTCCTGGTGTGATCGAATATCAAGGTGCTCGCATCCAGCTTCTCGATCTGCCTGGTATCGTAGAAGGTGCTAGTCAAGGTAAGAATCCCCACCCGTCTTTCCTTTCACCCCCCTAATGGGCCGAGAGGGCGGGGACGAGGACGACAAGTAGTCGCAAGTGAGTAGTGACTCACAGCATCTGAGCACACCTCATGTCAAACCAGCTGCAAAGACTGCCGATCTTATTCTTATCATGCTCGATGCCACCAAATCGGAGGAACAGAGACGTCTTCTAGAGATTGAACTTGACGCAGTAGGCATCCGGCTAAACAGGCGGAAACCCGATGTTGTATTCAAACGCAAGACTACAGGTGGAGTGTGTAATCTTGTTTTTATTTTGAGTTCATGGTAACCAGAGGCAAAACGTCGTCGAACAGATCACGGTATTGTCTCAACCACATTTCAACTCGTCCATTCTCGTTCTCACTCCTATCTCAAGCTCAACACTACCGTGAAACTGACCAAAACCGACGAGAAGACCATACGGACAATCCTTGCAAGTTGTATGTACGGCTTGCGTCGTGACACAGAACTATTTCTCACAATCTCCAGACAAGCTGCACAACTGTGATGTCATGATTCGAGAAGACGTAAGACCTGAATATTTGACTCACTCGATGCCGACTATCTTTCAGATCACTACGGATGAGTTCATAGACGTGTTGATAGGTAAGTTCATCGGTGAGCGAATCCATACAGGCCTGAACCGTCGATTTAGGCACACGCAAATACATTCCATGTCTTTGTGAGTTTTATGCGGAAACATTTCAAGTCTACTCTCTTAAGGTACTTGTTCCAGATGTGTACAACAAGATAGACGCAATCAGTCTGGAACTTGTACGCTGACCTTTCTCAGGAAGAGACCACGTTGACATTCCAAGGAAGGTCGATAAGCTTGCTCGAACGGAGAATACAGTCGTTATCAGTTGTGAGATGGACTTGAAGTGCGTAATACGTTCCAATTCTCCTCTTGTTCTCTCCGAACCAACCGCCTTACAACAGTCTTGACTACTTGATTGAACGGATATGGGAAAGCCTTTGCCTCGTTAAAGTTTACACCAAGAAACGTGGGGAACGTCCTGACCTATCCGACCCGGTGTGCCTGCGGAAAGGCGCCACAATTGAAGTACGCACCGCTCACAGGTCTAGACATAAAATCCCTCATTTAATGCAGGACGTTTGTCTGGGAATCCACAAATCTCTTGCCACAAACTTCCGATACGGGCTCGTTTGGTGAGTTTTCATTTTGTTGACGTTGATATTATTGAACGATTTTTGGTCTTTAGGGCACGGTTATTTCTTTCCATTCGATTGACAGATCACTCATGTTCTTCATACACGCACAGGGACGATCATCGAAATTTGCACCTCATGCGCAAAAGGTTAGCTTGAATCATCAAGTGCAGGATGAGGACGTGGTTTCGGGTATGTATTTGGATCTTTTTCTTTACTTCGGTCTAATGCCCTACTTACGGTGCAGTATTCACGAAATAAGGCATGATCGCGTATTTTCAGAGTACTAGTACCCTTTTGATACCACGATCGTGGTCGACCACACAAGGGAATGTATTGCAAGCGTGATGTTTCTCTCGCTCTCGATGCCTACGGCATCATGTCGCTTGAAGTTGAAACATGGATGTATCCACGTTATGAATCGTTACGTACACGCGCGATAGCCCTCTGCCATCTTCCCGCCTTGAACGTTAACGACGAGACCCGAGAGTCAGGTTACCCATGGAAACTTGGACTGCAATAGACGCGAACCTTGCTTCTGCAGATACCCCCCTTTCCCGGTCGAACAGAGGTTCATGTGAAGATGGAAACCCTTTATCGAAAGAGAAGAGTGTCAGGTCAGAGATGGAACTCATCTTCCTCGGGACCGGCACGTCGTCCTCGATACCACTAGTGCATTGCTTGACGGCACCTCCGGACAAGGAAGCCTGTCGAACGTGCCTCTCGACGCTCACGCCGGAGGGGAAGAAGAACATTAGACGGAATACATCGGCGGTTGTCCGGGTGAGCACGGGGAATGATGGAAAGAAGACGTGGGTGTTCCTTTGGGCGGCGTCCCGCTGTGGGTCCACTGAACGACCGTCGCCGTATTTCAAACAGGACGCTAGTAATAGACGTGGGGAAAAACTTCCAGGCTGCCGCGGTGGAGTGGTTTCCACAGTTTGGGCTGCGAGAAATCGACGCGGTGCTGATCACTCATGCGCACGCTGATGGTGGGTGTCACCGGTTACAAATGGTGTAGTGGAGTGATATCGTCGATTTAGCAATGAACGGACTAGACGATCTTAGAGGTAATGATCGTTTCACCGGCTACTGTCTACCTCAACCGGATTGACCCGACAGGATGGACGCTGGGTGGGGCGATACAGAAGCACATAGATGTGTATGTTTCGCGAGAGACGTTTGAACAAGTCCAAAATGCATTCCCATACCTCGTGGCAAAAGAAAATGCGTCAGGAGGCGGTGATGTGCGTGGTGCAGGATCTGAGAGGGCGCGATTGGCTGACCGCTAGATGAGAAGGTTCCCGAGTTCAAATGGCACATGATAGAGGACAAGGTGCCGTTCGAGGTGAACGGTGTACGAATCACACCATTTTTAGGTGGGAGGAGAAACGCGGACTGGTATTCAAGGGACGCTGAAAACTATCTAGTACATCATGGGCGGCTATTCACGCCAAGTGCTGGGTTCGCGCCGACGCCATATCTCTGTTTTGGGTTCGTCGTGGGGGATGCGATCGTGTACATGTCTGACGTGTCGGTGATACCGGACGAAGCGTGGGCGGTGATCGAGGAAGGGGGCCGGAAGTCTGTTGCGGTGGTAGACTGCCTGAGGTTCCGACCGCACACGTCACACATGGGGCTGGAGGAGGCGGGAGGGGCGATACGGAGAATAGGGGCGATGCGGAGCTACCTGATTGGGTTCAACCACGATGTGACGCACGAGGAATACGTGCGGATCGGGGAGGGGACGGGGGTGAGTGAGGTGGAGCGGCGCGGGGCCAGGCTGCTGGGAGACGGAGCGGGATGGGTGCGGCCCGCGCACGACGGACTGCGGGTGGTCGTGTGCGGGGACGTGTGGGACGAGACTTATGGGTGAGGGGTAGCACGTGACGTAACCCTTGGTCGTCGCCCTTCATGAAGTTCTTCTCGCAGTCGTTCGTGTACGAGTGAGTTGTCGCGTCCCGGCCCGTCTGTCCCGCGCTCATCCCCGCCAGCGACCCCTGGTCCATCGTCTCCCTCGCCTTCGTTCTCCGCTACCCAAATCCGTACGCGTCCCACGTCGTCTCCTGCGACGTCGTCGACCGCACACAGACCGACTCCGGCTCCCTCCTCTCCACTAGGCTCATCCTCAAGCGTGGCACCCTCCCGAGGTGGGCCCCCCAGGGCATCGTCTCCCGCACAGAGTCCTGGGTCATCGAGGAGAGCGAGGTCGATCCCTTTGGAAAACTCGTCAGATGTCGCACCAGGAACCTCGACCACGTCAAGGTCATGCAAATCCAAGAGACCCAGCTCATCCAACAGGCACAGGACGGGTCGGTCTCCTTGTCCATCTTCTTCGATCTCCCTTTGACCCTATCCCCCCCACAGGAGAACCCTGCAAACTACCGAAGCCTACATCACTTCCAAATTCGGTTGGGGTCTCACCAAGAGGATCGAAAGCCACGGCTTGGCGCGTTTCAAGGCCCACGTACAAAGGGCATGTTCCGTTCCTGCTGCTCGTCTCCACGCTCATCTCCATCGCAGTCCCGCCAGGGCGTCTCTCTCATGATGGATCTCATCCGCCAAGCTCGTCTCCAGCCCATGGCGTTCGGCTCATACATGTCCACCATTCATTCCGACATGTCCTTTCTTACTCCGGAGACATCCGTCCCGTCTTCCTCGGCGAACAAGGGTCACAAGCCACGCGTTGACTCTGCTCAGCGAAACACCAGATGGTTCAAGAGCGTTTGGGGGACAGATAATTAATTATTGCTTGAAATGGCTTTTGCAGTGCTACCGTATATCTCACTTGTCCGCATTCACTTTTGACATCCCCGTACTTTGTATCATTAGCAAGCATAATATCACGATCTTGACTCCCCCTGAGCGTTCACGAAACGTGGCCTCCCGTTCCGTTCTCATTACCAGCCCCCATCATTATCTTTGGCTGGGAGATCAACCACTGTCGTCAATCCATTAATTCGACCCACGCTCCGACTCGGTCGGCATCCCTATGTACTTTCCGACGTCCGCTGCGAGGCAGCTATCAAGCGCACCTGCCCTGCCAGACGCACCGCTCGAGACCATCCTCGCTTTGCGGCCAAGTCCGCGCAAGTCTCTCTTCTGTGTTCTCACACGGCATGCAATCACCATCTGGCGCGTCCGAGTCCGTTCAACGCTCGCTCGACGCATACTTGCTGAACCTCTCCAACAGCCCTCGGTGCCTCTGGCATACCTGGCGAGGTCCGAAACGTCTCTCGTGGAGTATGGTGACAACTTCGCTGTGACCTGGTCTCTGGACGGCAGCAGGGTCGTCATTCAAGTGAGTCGCGAACATGACGCTGCTCCCCCACTTCATCATAACGCATTCCAGACCACACTCTCGCATCTCGTCCTGGTGATGATCGACTACATACCTGACGCCCCGGCGTACCAGGCACCAGACATTCCGCCAGGCGTCCAGCGTAACTTCCTTGCCGGTCCAGGTGAGGGACTCCCCCTTCAGTCGCTCAGCCTCTCGTTCGAAGGTGTCATACGCGCGGAGGGACAGGTCCTCAGGTAGCTATCCCTTGTTCCCGCTCGAGTTTCGTCTGACACCATATCAAACAGCGTTTCGCCACGTAAACACCACTTGACATTTTCCACCAGCTCTCCCCCTGCTATCCAGCGCATTCCGTGGCCTTCATATGATGGACCAGATGTTGACGACGAACAACCTCGGAAGCCCCCTGTTGATTATGATACATGGGTCCTGAACGACCATGAACTATCGTGGTTGGTAGACAGCGACGGTACGTGCTATATTCTCCCTCATATCAGACTGACCCTGCCTTGTGTTTGTAGTCACCGTCGCGAAGATCTCGCATTCAACTTTCGGAATGGAGACGTGGATAACTTCGGATGGAAGAGCCTACTTCGTCCACCTGGAAGAGAGCTCGCGTACGGAGAATGCTACACATCTAGATATCGAAGAAGAACCCAGTGATGGCGTGAGCGTCAGGTTTCGTTGTGGCGTTTATATGCTAAGGATATCTTGTACCCGACGGCCCAGGCTGATCGGAGCGAGGGGAATGAACACACGAGTCTTTCTTCGGAGAGCTCGGAGCCAGAGCCATTGCAAAGTGAACTTCGTTGGCACGGAACCTGCGTCCACAACTTCGAAATTCCTCGGTGGGTGCAAAAGTCTCGGCAGGTTGAAAGCGACGAGTGCAGTAGCGGAACCTCGGTCTACAAAGAACCGCGTCGAGCCGTGGAGGTTGCCATTAATGCAAGATTCTCTTTAGTCGCCGTCGGTACTTATGGGTATGTTCGTGTTGCGACACCGTCCATTACGTGAAACTCATAATTCAATGCCCTCAGCGGAACTGTCGAGTTCACCTCCTTTCCACCACCCGAGGGTCCAATGCCAACGCCCCAAACCATAGATATCTATAATCCCCAGAATCGTTCGCGTGGACAGATATCTACGATGGAATGGAGTTCAGACGGGTATGTCTTGGCAGTAGGTTGGGAACATGGATGGGCGATCCTCAGTGTTGGGGGACGATGCCTTGCCTCCGGGTTCGGAGTGGATGATACTGTTGACAATGAAAAATTCCAAGATGCATTCATGCATGGAATCAAGGATTTGGTAAGGTATCGTCTCCTTGAAGTGTCTGGGACTGAAGACGACGGGCACAGTTCTGGGCTCCCGGTAACTTTGAGCTGGTGGTACTTGCTCACTCAAGTCCAAACAGTGAGTCTCCATCCCTTCACGTGTGTCGATGTTAAAACACGGATTTCGCAGAACGGGATGGTCAAATGTTCATCCTGCCTTTCGCAAAGAGCGCGACAACGTGTCAACATTCCCCAGTTTGTGATCCCATTTCTGATGGGGTAGCTCATTGAAATTTATCAGGACAATACTCGTTATGCCTTCCTTCAAATGGACGACCGGGCACTCGTATACCGTGGAGCAGACCAACCAGATATGAGCGTCATAAACCCAGAGTCTGACGTTTGGCAACATATAAAGGCAAGGCAGCTTGTTTGTTTCGTTAGCTCGACCTTTTGAAATCATCATGTATGGCTTTCAGATTCCGCAGCCCTATCTGGCGTCAAATTGGCCGATCAAATATTCTGCGCTAAGTAGCGACGGACGATTGGTAGCCGTCGCTGGCCGCCGAGGATTGATCCACTACAGCTCGACGTCTGGCCGGTGGAAGCTCTTCTCCAACGTAGTTCAGGAACAGGCGTTCGCGGTAAAAGGAGGCTTGTTATGGTTTCATCATGTCCTAGTAGCGGCGGTCGAGGTGTCGAAGTCATACCAGGTCTGTAGTTAGTCTCAGTTGTGATGCAAGGCTTGTTGACATCTCACGCAGATTCGTCTATATTCCCGCGACTCGGAATTGAGCAATCAGAATGTCCTCCATCGAGAAATGATCTCGTCCCCCGTCATTATCCTATCTCTTGTAGACAATTCGTTGCTCGTCTACACCGCAGACAACATGCTGAGCCATTACCTGATCATTCCGACCGCGGACTCGATCAAGTTACACCTGTGTGGAAGCATCACTTTCAACGGAATCATCGCTGTCCCTTCCGCGGTCAGAGTGTTGAGTTGGATGATTCCTAATGCCCAGAAACGTAAGTTGCTATGGTTCGGAGGAGGGCATCGTTGTTGATTTTTGCGTAGAGCTTGGTGATCCTGTTGACGATCTTGCGGTTGCCACCGTCCTCATGATTATTGGTGGACAGCTGGTGTTACTTCGACCAAGGAAGGTGTGTCCTCACGTTGCTTAAACGAATCCCACTTGAACTACATTTCCTCGATTGAACGACAGTCCGGTAATCAAGAAGTCAGATACGACATGCAGATCTTTGCAGACCGCATCGAGTTTTGTTGGATACATCTTCGCGGCATCGGAACGTTGGAGAACTCTCTTTGGGGTTACGATGGGCAGGGTATGCGGGTCTGGCTTGATGCTCTTGCCATTGAATCGCCTTCATCTCCCGATGATGCGTCCCGAAGCGTGAAGGAGAGTGTCAATATCCCATTGCAATTCTATCCCCTCTGTGAGTGTCTTCAACCAGTCTTTCCGCTGATGTTTACAGCACGTCGTAGCTGTGCTCATGGACAAGGGAATCATCATTGGTGCCGAGCACGAGTCGGCCACTCGGACGAATCTTTCGTTTGTTATGTTCAGACACGGAACTAGCGTATGTGGTTATCTCTGTCTGACTCTCGACACTAAAGGTGGTGGTGGCTATAGTCTCACCTATTCCTTCATCATGTCCTGCGACACTACCTGGAATGTGGACAACTACTGGAGGCCGTCCGACTCGCCTCCAACTACCAGCACCTTGTATATTTCGCTCACAGTCTCGAGATCCTTCTCCACACTGTGGTGGAGTCGGAGGCAGCAACCGACCCCAATGAGAATGCCGCATCGAACGCGACATCCAAAACTCTGCCTGCTGTGATAGAATTCCTTGACCACTTTGATGTTGCATTAGATGTCGTGGTCGGTTGCGCTCGGAAGACAGAAGTGACGCGATGGAGGCGACTCTTTGACATCGTCGGCAACCCGAAAAATTTGTTCGAAGTGGGTCTCGCTATTTTCTTCACAGGTACTCACCGAACGAGGTCTGTTTAGCTATGTCTCAGTTCTGGTCGACTCAAAACGGCAGCATCCTACCTACTCGTGCTGCACAACCTCGAACAACGGGAAGAGAACAATAAGGACGCAATTCGACTATTGCAGAGCGCGATGGACGCCCAAGACTGGCAGCTCTGTCGCGAAATATTACGTTTCTTGCACTCTATCGACGATACTGGGATGGCACTCAGACAAGCATTGACTCGGACGAACATGATCGAAAGTTCGGATTCAGGGTTGTTGGTATCTTCGGAGTCGCCCGAGTCATCATAGCATGATTCTACCAGCAGTCCGATTTATTTGATTGTCAAATCTCGCTACGATACTGACTCGGACTCGGAATGTCGCACATACCGCGTCACGTTAAGCCTGTATGCTAGAAAGATCCAGCTCGACGCCTGTCTACCACTTGCTCATAGGCAATCGAGTTTAGTAGTATGTACTTCACGTTGGGTGCCGTATTCATTCTGAATCAGTGGTGCATCGATGATCCGAGATCATCATGATTTGGTGCCTTGTGACTCGGACTTACTAACCCTACCCTTCCTACCGCCATCAGCCTGCGAGCGACACATTGCATTTCACCGGGCAATAACCAGTTTACAGGATGGTAGTAATGGCAAGGAGATTCGCTAGCTCTCGCACCATGCCACTTTTCCCTTAACTATAACCTACAGACACCAAGCACGACAGGCGCTCCGAACGTAGTGTCCATATCGTACCCCACTCTCGTGTCCTCGCCGTTATCCCTCGAAGGCACCATCGGTAGGAGCCTTGGATCTAGATTGGTGTTGATCTGTTTACGACACCACTTCTGATCTGTGCAGAACAGGCTTTCGGGTCTCACCCCCAGGCTCTGGGTATCATCATCGTCAAGGATCTGCCTGCTGTCTACCAGACATACCGAGAATCCCTGCTCAAGTATTCGTACAAGTTCGCTCACCTGCCAGAGGAGATCAAGGAGCGATATACCGATCCCGAAAGCTTGTATAGGTACGTCCTCGCTGGTAATCCACGCGCGGTCGGCTGAATGGGAGTTGATGATGGCGGCATTGAAAGCTTTGGATGGTCGCATGGAAAGGTAAGGCATCGACGTCCCTGGATTGCTGTCGCTCCCGATAACATGGCCTTTGTTCGGCGTAGGAAATCATGAACGGAAAGCCGGGTAACTCGATCTGATCCGCCTTTGGTAGTCGAATTGATACTCGATCAAGATACCCTAAAAGGATCGTACTATGCAAATCCTATCGTCGACGTCCCTGACGTATCTCCCGAGCTCCGGGAAAAGTACCGAGAGTACTATCGAAGCAATATATGTATGTGAACCAACTTTTCGCCAGCACAAGTTACAGCCTATTGATGCTTTACCAGGGCCAAATCCCAACGAAAAGGGCATCGAAGGTTTTGAGGAAGCATTTAAGAACCTCGGGAAGTATGTATACTAGTATGCTTTCCGGAAGTCGACGACGCATCGAACCACTGTGCAGATTCGTGTTTAAAGTCGGCTGTGAATTGGCAGCGGCTTGCCAGCCCTTTGGTTCGTCGCAGCTCTTTCTCTTCCACAAGCGTTGCGCATGGCTGACGTCCATGCACCAGTGTCGAAACATCTGACAGACATGTCGATATCCTTGCCAAGTCTCATCGGAACCTCTCAGACTACGAAGGCTAGATTGCTTCATTATTTTCCCCCGAAACAAGAAACCGTAATCGAGGACGAGCCTATCGACAGTTGGTGTGGATTTCACCTTGATAATGCACTTTTGACTGGACTCTGTTCCGTGAGTGTTGTCTCCTTCGCTGACCGCAAGTTGAAGGGTCGAATGCTCTCATAGGCTATGTTCTTGCGCGAGGAGAGTGATGGAGAACCCAGTTTGGTTTCCTCTCCTTCCCCCTCATCTGGCCTTTACATCCGTACGAGAGGCGGCGAATTGATAAAGGTACCCATACCTGCGGACTGTCTAGCATTTCAGACTGGCGAATGTCTCGAGCTTGTGACGGGAAAAAGGCTCATGGCGACCCCCCATTGTGTTCATATCGGAAAGGGACAAGAGAAAGTGTCGAGGGAAACCTTTGCGTTATTCATGCAGCCCGACACCGAACAGAGAATTTCAGCGACGGAGACCTATGGTCAATTCAGCAAGAGGGTGTTTGCATCACATTATAATCACGACTCCATGTGAACGTGTCTACGGCTGTAGATATACAGAATTAACGTACGACAAATTGTCGAGCATAGCAGGGGCGTAAGCAGAGAGTGAGACATTCATGGGTACGCGGAGGCGGTACTAGACATGGAACGCCGGTGGGTCGGGGAAGTGAGCGAGTCGGGCAGGACGGACATCACTACGGCAGCAAGACTGTTTCGTTTCAGTGTCAGCGAACGATCCGTCTTCTCGCTACTTTTGCGCGATGAGAAAGAGGATCGTTTGTCTTCTGCATCGGAGATGACACTCCAATCTTCGCTGCCCCGCTGCGACCCAAGAGAATCGTAACGGGACCGAGAGCGCGAATGTTCCGAAGTCGATGCGGAAGTATTCGGTGGTTGTTCCTCGTCTCCCTCCTTCAAAACCACAGTTCCGTCGGACGGATGTCTGATCATGGAGCGAGCGTAGTCGAGATCACGGTATATGGCCTCAATTGCGGTGGCGACACCGTTTTCCTGGGAGTCCTCAGCAAGAGGCTTCAGTCAGTCCAATCAAAGTTACTCACAGATCGGATTTGTTCCCCAACAAGCCTCGCGCGTTCAATCTGCTTTTGATCGGTGGTCGCTGAGGTCAAGGCATGGCTCAGACTATCGACAGTTAGTTTGCGAACGCCGGTACCAATCCCCAATGCCTCAACACGATCAGCCCAAAAGTATTGATCTCCAAAGAAGGGTTTGATAATGGTCGGGATCCCGGCTACGCACGGGTCAGCCTCAAAGCCACCCTAGTATCTGCGTTGAACAAACCTCGTAAACTTGCCCCGGTTGTACCAGCACCGCCATGGTGGCAAGCGGCATCAATGCGTTTGAATAGCCAGTCGTGTGGAATTGACGAAATGCTGTAAATTTGCTCGGGGAGTGGATCTTCAAGCTGGGTTGCATCTGCTCCTTGTGTGGCTAGTCGGTCTGACCAACCCTTGGAGAGGATGGCATAAATTCCACTTTGTAGGACTGCTTCCACGACGCAGCGGGTCATTCCCTTCGGGTCTGGTACCACGATGCTGCCAAAACCTATGTAAACAATTTTCTTGCCTGCCTGACGAGCGGCGTCGATGAATTGAAGGAGATCGTCGGGAGGTGCCCATTTATTTTCCCCATCACCCTCGTCGAGGAACCAGTAACCTAGTTTCACGTAAGAGAAGGTTGCAATGAATGATCAGCTCAGTTACCAGTAACCCGGATCCATTCGGGCCAATCCAAGGGCCGAGGGACAACTGTAGGGCTAAAGTTGTACAAGAACGGAATCTTGTGAGGTTCCATGCGGTCCAGGTTTGTGTTGTCTAGGTGTAATACATTGCGGCGCCAACGGTTGATCTGCCCCGCCATCGCGTGCCAAAACACTTGATCAAACATGACATACGTCTAATCGGGGGTTGTTTAATGACAAGCTGGAGTAGGAGTGCTTGCCCTCGTACCATGTAATTGTAGCTACCACCCATCTAACAGACCATTAGAACACTTCCACCCCCAGCAATTGAGCTCATACCTTTTGCTCCGGTACCGCGAAAGCGTGTGGGTATGCTCTGAATTTTGATTATGATCGTGCTTAATTCAAATTCAGTCAAACAACTTGCCTTGTTCTCGTCCATGTCATTGTAAATGCTCTGAAGTAAGGGATCCTAAGAGCTTCAGCAATGTGGAACCCGCCCATTGCACTCGGACTCTCCACAAGCACATCAGTCCCTTGACAAGCTTCCCAAGATGTTCTGAGTAAATCATCAAACCATATACGGAACTAAATATTGGGTTGAGCAGATACCATTATAAGAGGTGCAATGTGCTTACCTTGTGAACCTGCTTCCAAAAAGAAACCGTAAACGTCCCATTCTCAACGCAGAGACGCATCAACTCTGCTGGATCACCACCGACATAACCGAACTCAATTCCATGCTTCAGCGACGTCAGACGATGCAGTGCAAGTAACAAGCATACTTGCCGATTCGATCCACTGCTGGAATTCTCCATGGGTCGCGATCCTCACCCGATGTCCATCTGCCTTCAGTCCTTTTGCAAGCCCAATGTAAGGTTGAACATCCCCTCTCGAACCAATAGTTAGGAACGTAAAGCGTAAGGTCTCTTTTGGCTTGAAAGTCAAAAATGTCGAAGAAGCTGATGTGAACATCACGGGGGGTAAAGATTCGGACATCGTCTCCGATGGTGCGACAGGATCATCGGTGCTGCTAAGTGAGTGCCGTGGTTCGAATTCCTCCAGGATGAGGGCGTCCCTCTTGCCTTGGCTCAATGGTGGGGCTTCACCAGGATTAGATCGCTTCATGATGTCTTCTATCTGACGTTCTAAGATGGACACGAAAGCACGTCGTCTATCTTCGAAGCCGAATTCCAGGAAAAGTTCCTCATGGCCTTTGATCATAACGATAAGGCCATAGTGACCGAAGCGCGTAGCCCTGGTCTTTTGCACGGACAGGATGTCACGGATGGGTAAAATCATCTATGAGATGTATGATCAGCGAACCATTATACATGATGTGTTGGAATCATACTCTGGTTTTCGTGCTTAGAGGACCTGTGGACTTGAAGCAAAAAAAATTTGAAGAAACATATAGCCGCCCAAAAATTGGCAAAAGTCGTAGTAAATAGCCCGAGAAATCTTTATCTATCATCAGAACTCTGTTTTATAGAGAGAAATACAACCTACACCCGAGTAACACCTCCTTGTCGTCAAAGGCAAACGCAACCTTGAATTTGTCTGCCATCTCTTGATCGACGGCCGCTTCGAACGTCTCTAATACACTGTACCCAAGCTCGCTCGAGACCCCAAAACCTTGTCCAGGAGTTGACGATTCGTAGACCTCCCGCACGCCGGGCAACTCGGGAAATGCAAGAAGTACGGTATTGTTCGATGTAGTGGGACTCGTACCCTTACGGGGAACTTTAAGCCACGACGGTACTCCGACGTTCCAAGGTGCACTTGCTGCTAGTCCCTTGCTCAAGGATGACGGCGAGTTTGTATCTCCTGTAGGGGTTGATGGCGGATAAGTATGAATCCGCGACGAAGAATCGGTTGACAGTTCACTTGTTGATATAGTGGTAATATCACCAGAGCTGGGAGCAGCAGATGAAGCCGAAGAGGTCAAGGGCACGAACGATCCACCGCCACGCTTTGATATGTGGGTAAAATCCTCGGACCCTTCTCCAGTAGGTTCTTGAGCACCGTATATTCGTGTCAACGTAGATGGAAGAGATCCCTGAAGCGGGCGAAGCAAAGATGACAATCTGAATGACGGATTGGTTTTGGTGTCTGGTGATGGAAGGCTGCGAGCGCGGTCCATCCCATGGGTTGTCAAGGCATGACGCGCAGCAGTGGTATCCAGTAGTGCGTGTGGTGAACTGGAGGGAGACGATCTATTAGTACGCACAGCCTCCCGGATATGCTCCAAGGCGCCTTGAATGTCCTGAAAATATGCAAAAAAATAAGAATCGACCGAATAATGTTCCTCCCTCTCGAACACTTTGACTTCGATCGTCTCGCTGAACTCGATGGCTGATGATTTCTCTACATCAAGAATCACGGAATATGGTATGGCAATCTGAAAAGAATAAGAGGCAGATACTGATATGCCGTGCTGCAACTTACTTTCACTGCATCTCCCATGTTCTGCGCTTTAAACATGACCCTGCGCATTGCCTTCACCCATTCATCTCTGCTCGGGATAGAGTCCGCAGCTAACAACAGACTCTTTTGATTAGTACGTAACCTAATTTCTCTTTCACCCATGGGGTCGCAAGAAATCGCATAACGCAAGTCGACAATTCCGTGGAGGAAGTAAGGGTCCTAAATAATATTAGCGAATATCACAAATACGGATGAATGAGTTACCGATGAAGACTGATACCAGGAAAGAGTATCATTCTTGAGAACAAACCAATGTTTTATCCAACGCTTTGTTCGAGTGGCCCTCTTGCTAAGAGTACCGGATTTGAGAACTTGATCCTGCATCTAGGTGAGTATGCCCCCCTTATGAATCACTAAATTAATACCTCACGACTCGGCATGTGGGCAAAGAAACACAAATGAGAATTGGTAAGATACATATATCCCTGAAGCACTAAATATCGCTAAAAATCTTACACCAACTGAGTGGGCAGGGCAAAACTCACAAACAGAACGTAATAGCCAGCACGGCATTTCTAGGCTCCGTTGAGACTTGTGTCACGGACAAAGTAAATTACATACCTGTGAGTACTTCATCAATGGCCTCCAGATCAAATATTTCCTTTAACTTTTCCGCCAACCGAGATCGTCGGACGACCTTGACTGTTGACATACTACCTGCACGACTCGGGGCTCTCCGTCTGATAGCCGGCCCAAGCTGAATAGTCGAAGATGGTATGTTTGCCGCTTCTGAATATTCCCGAGAGCTACGTGGCCGTGGTGTTACCGCTTCAAAGTCATCGGCATCATCGTCAGATGTTGAGTTCGCATCTAGCTCTGCGTGGGTTGCGTCATCCTTTTCGGCCTGCACAGGCGCTGTTTTCCTGGGCAAGATAGTATGCAGGATTTCCTTGCGCCTCGAGCGGGCGACAGGACGATATATAGCGCGGATAGACGATGCCATGTGTGGTTCAATTGGTTCCTCGTCGCTATCAGATTCCATTGGAGGTTCGGTTCGAGAGATTGATTCGTCCACGCCATCTGAATCTTCCATCAAGGGAAGTGCTTGAAGTGCCTGAATGAGAGTCTGAGTCCCTGCGCGCATCTGCGTTCCAACGTGCTCAGTTGGGGTGAGACGGCAGATAAGGATGTGCAACACGCACTGAGCCGAAATCTCGAAAAGACTGCAACAATGGCTGTGTCGGTGCGAGTCTTGGTGACGGAGGCTGAATGAAGGGCGAATCATCGTTCAGACCAGTCGCAACGGGATCCTGTGGGTGATCCGTGGCTTGGGACCCGTCAGACTGCGGAGACACAGCAGAGGGATTAGAACCTTATACGATATGAGCAAGCCTGACGTTTGGTAAGTCATTCCTAAAGCTACCTTGCCCTTGGTCTGCATCCTTGGCTCTATCGCTCCGCTTCAAGCTCAGTGCGCGCTTGAAGCTAGAGTGCGATGTCTGGGACGGGGAACGGGGGCGGGCAATGAGACTCTTGAGGTCCATCGTCTTTGCAGCGACTCTCTTGATGCGTTCGTGGGGTGAATTACTTGCGCACTGGCTGTCGTCGCGGCCATCACGCGACGGGGAACTGCCAGTGCGAACGGGGGACTTGATCGAGGCAAGCCTGGACATTCGTCTAGTAGAGGTCGTTGCATCCATTTAAGGTATCACCCTCATGCGGTGGCAATCGGAGCTTAAAATGGCGCTCTGTTTGCAGCAGGTGCCGTAAAGTTAAACGCGCAATGTCCTCGAGGCAGCTGCGTTTTCAACATCCATCTCATTCACTTCATCTACTCGCTCTGCTTCCATGCTATCGTCATGAGGGGGGAATATTGCATCGCGGGCGCTTCCTTCCTCTCGTATGTTGTTCCAGCTTTGTCGAAACATGTCTAATCGTCCCACAGTTTCACAGCACTATTGTTATTGATATTTGTCCAAGTAAGTCCCATTCTACGGATCACATACGTGTCTTGTTGATCGTACACAGGTAGGACAGATCAACACGTCGTCCGTTCCTCATGGAATCTCCATGGTAACCCTTGAAACGTATTATCTAGTCTCCTCCAGCTTAATTATAATCTCACCAGGCTGTCGTCAATGTCTCTGGCTACGGGTGAGTCGTTCTGTGTCTACAACATCATCTAGACCCTAACAAAAGCAAAGCCAAGCACTATTTGAAGCGTTTAGCGATCCAATCTTGGACCTGTACACAGATAATTCCTCCGCGCCGCTCGGCCAGGGTGCTGGAATCAGACAACAGTATGAGTTCGGACTTTACTCATATTGCGCCTATGTCAACAGTTCCGCTGGACAATGCTCGAATAGTACAGTTGCGGCCAGATTCCAGCCGTATACTGTCATCACATCAGATATGCTCGCCAACTATTCTCAGTTGACGACTTACATTTTTGCCAATACCACTTTCTTCAATTCCTCATACCTAGGATCCAATTCTCATGCTGCATACTACTTCCTCTTGCTCGGCACTATATTCACTGCGCTGTCCCTGTTCACGTGAGTTCTGTTTCATTTCTCAAACTCCATAGTCGCTCACAGCCGCCGACAGTGGGGTACTCCGGAAAACTTTTGTATTCCTCTTTTCAACTACTATGTCCATTTTGTCTGCACTGTTCATCCTCATTGGAGCAGCCATCTGGACTGCGATAGTCAACAAAGCCGAAAGTGTCAATACGATGCAACTTAGCCAAGGCGTAGAATCGGGCATCAATGTATCATATGGGAACGGAATATACCTCAGTTGGGCAGCGTTTGCTTGCTTATTGGCAGCCACCGTGCCCTATATGATCAGGTGTGTACTTGACCTCGTCCTTGGGAGATGGACTCAATGTTCCAATCTGAGTAGTTGCTGCACTTTCCGTGGATAGAATGCTGGTCATTCGATTATGAACTGATGGACTTGACGACATATTATAAGCCATAGGGCAGTTGGCATGCCAGATATCATTCCGGATAGGTACTTGACGTATGGATGCACGGACGGAACCTTCTAATTATCAATATTGCTAAACACGTTTGGTTCGCGAGTGCTGTCGAATTTTGATGTTATGAATCTAAAGCTGGTAGATACTAAGTACACTGAAAGGCAGCCCATCGTCCAGTCCTGCGAGATGAAGAGGGAAGGGGGGGGGAAGAAAAAGAAAACATTAGCCCACCGCGAGGGTCGAACTCGCAGCCTTCAGATTGCCTAGTCGTAAGAGTCTGACGCTCTATCCGATTGAGCTAGGCGGGCGATGTCTCTTGGACGATTTTCTTGTATTTGAAACTTTGCCCCGGCTGCTGTGTCTGAGCACGAGGATGATGTCGACCGGCGCAAAACTGTGGCAAAAGTGGTGGCGCTTGGTAAGTGCGATCATGACTGGATGTCACAAACGGCGGGATGAAGCATCTGCCACACCCTCAAAAAAGCTACAGTTTTTAATGTGTGGGTAGTAGCTACGATCGATCAATCAAAACGCAGACGTCCAACAGACAACCATTACTGAGGATCTTGAACACCGGGATAGTGCCGAATGGCCTGTGGCAATGAATGACGTGACATGGGCTGATGAAGACATACGTGATTTTCCTCCTTGCTATGTCCAATCGTTGCTACGCAGTGGACGGAGAGGGGAACTAGTGAGCTATCCAAGTATGTCAGGCTGCTGTGCATTCGACATTTGTACTGCGGAAACATACCTCACTTTCATGACGGGGCTGCGCAATTTTCCATCAAGTTCCTGTAGACATTTTACCAGAGAAATCCTCCCGAAAAATCGTTCGACGAGAACTCATGAATGGGTGAAAATACCCTTAGTAACATAAGGAAACCACACCGCCATCGGTAATGTCTCACCGGTCACCCTTTAGGCTGAAACGTTGGCGGCCGAGTCCGATCAGAAGGGACGGACGTGATCGGTGGCAGCCAGGCGCTGCGCGTTCGCGCTGACATGCGGCGAGGGTGAGCACCACGGGTGTTCAGAATGAGGCGGGCAGGACAAGCGAACGCCGAGTGCATGTTGGAGCGAACGCCGAGGAGAGGCGGCGCGCAATTCCCGCAAGCCAGGGGGTATGCTGACGTGAGGATGATTATTCGCGTCGGGAGAGAGTTTCCGCCGAGGCAGTGTCGGCTGATGTAATGGTGAAATATAACAATCGCTTGCGTGGTCCGCAGCAACCAGCTTGCCTCCCCCCCGATTCAGCGTCAAGTCATAAGCAGTCACACAAGACACCTTCCGCAGCACCCAGCAAGCCATGTCTGATCCTCTCAGCGACACCTTCTATTCCGCCGTTGATTCATATGGCTCGGACTACGCCAAGCAGCAGCAAGGCCTCGACTTTGTTTCATTTCACTCGCCATCTGACATCCTCGCCCCCCACCCCGATCTCTTTGAACTTGAATTGGACTCCAGCCTTGCGGCTTTCAACGAAGTCCAGCTTCAACTCCTTACCGTAGACTCCAACGACGCCTACTCCTTTTTGAGATCCGATACCCCAACGTGTGGCCCTCCCTCTACTATTACCGTCTCCTCCGAAAGTGCATACGAAACGCTTTCAACTCGCTCCGACTCCTTTTATAATTTCTCCGATTCCTCGTACCCTGCAACCGACTGCTCATTCCCCCTCGAACTGGAAATGGACTTTCAAAGGGCTCGCATTGGAGGTAGTGGCTGCTCCGACTACGGCGGTAGTGCTGTGCAGGGCAATAACAACATTCCTATGACTGTGGATCCTAGTACCTTTGGGTCTCTTTCTCTCAGTCCACGCAGCACTCCTGCGGCACCCGTCGTAGAACCCACTTTCAAGCGTACCAGCTTTTCCGACTACGGTGGTGCCACTCGCATTCCCGCCGTTCCCAAATCTACGACCGCAGACATCTATGGTCTGGGATTCTTTGGGGGAGAGACGGTGTCTCCGTCCAATATAGCCCAACTGTCTACTACTGCGTCTCCTGTATCGCAAGCCAGGTCAGTCCGCGGTGTGGAAGATCAGTCTAAGGAAGATCCTCGCAAGAAATACCAATGTCCAACCTGTCCACGAGGTTGGCTTGCGTTCATTGCTGCTTCGTCAGCCGCTCATGATGGTATTTTTAGCTTTCGCTCGAGCTTATAACCTGAAAACTCACATGGCGACCCACGACCCCAACCGACTCAAACCCCATGTCTGTCCCCATCGCTCATGCGGGCGCTCATTTAGTCGCAAGCATGATCTTGGTCGTCACTTGGTCAGCATTCACCGTGACGAATCCGTGTCGTCTACCCCCTCCGCAGCTACGAAGGCCATTGGCGTCGACAACGGTCCGAGAGGCTGGTGTGATAGCTGTGGCAAAGGTTGGGTTGGCGCGACAGCTCGTTGCAATTGTGCCGACGTCAAGTGAGCCCCTTTCTCCGCGAATATGATAACTCCATGCGTGAGTTCATTCTCCCTTGGCTGGCATGACTACCCTTCTCATCCACTTTACAGATTGGGCGAGTAACTCGCCAATCGCTTCGTCGTAGTTGATGTTGATTCGTCCGCTGCGCATCAAGATGACGTATCATATCATTCTACGCTATCCCCCGATATATTGCGCATCGTACCGTTCGTGTGGCACCACGAACCCAGTGACGAGCGCGGTGTCGAACTCGTTGCCTGCGTGCATTACCCTTGACGAGGATATTAGGCAGTATGTTTATCCGCTTATACCTAGGCCTTTTCCCGTTGCCTTCAGCCCCTTTGTAGTCGATTCGTTCATGTCATTTTTTGTTCCTCTCGTGGACTCCTACACGATTATTTAGTATTTCTGTCATGTTAAACTTGTTGGTTTATACATCTAAATATATCTTGTCGCGATGGTTCAGTTGTGAATCTGGGGGTGCATGTGAACCCTGGGGAGAACGATCTACTGGTCAGTATGAATAAGTATGGTAGATCGCAAGGCCAGCATCGCTCATTGAATGCCACCCGCGCATGGTGAGAGATCGGTGTGCATTGGGAATGAATCAATTGCACGGGACTGTATTGGGAACGATCAAATCCCGACGGTACCCGAAACCGGGCCGGGCTTTAATGACAAATTGCAAGAAGCTCAACCGGGTCAGCCTCATCGACCCCACTGAGTGGCACGTAAAAATATAATATTGCGTGGCACCCCCGCACTTTGCAATGATCAGACTTGGAACCACTTAGCAAGCCGAGTCCTCCAGGTAGGTGGCGTCGTGTGGAGTTGGGTGAAATCCACTCCACCACCCCGAGCTGCAAGAGTCCCTCTGATATCAGCTTTTGCGGAACTATAACTGCCTTAGCGACAGACATTCTAAGGATCAATGGTTTCGCCGTATCGTGACAAGTGCCGACCTCGGAATATAGGGGTTATTTGACTAATCAAGAAAATGACAACACCAGATCCCAAAGAGGGAAGAGGATATTTCTTGTCGTCATCGCTGACGCAAACACGGAATGTTAGGGGGTAAGACGGCCACATAAATTGAAGAACTCGTCCCCGTCTCACGACGGAGGCCATCCTTCCCATGCAATAATGTCTTCTCTTGCCGAATCAGCAAAAAAAGCATTGACCGCTGCCACTTCAACGGACAAGGTTCTCGATCTGCAGCGTGACATTCAGGAGCCGTGTTCCGGCGACAATCTGACTACAGATCACGGTGTCAAAGTTTCCGATACAGACAACTGGTGCGTGCCATTAGCATGCAAGCTGCAGAGTGTCCGTTGACTCGTGTCCGCCAGGTTGAGAGTGATAGGGTCTAGCGGCGAACGCAATGGTCCCATGTTACTCGAAGATCAGATCGGTCGCGAGAAACTCCACAGATTTGACCATGAGCGTATCCCTGAGCGTGTTGTGCACGCTCGTGGTGCTGCAGCCCATGGATATTTCAAAGTATATGATAACCGGGCTTCGAAATACACATATGCACCGGTGTTGACAGACTCTTCCCGCACCACGCCCGTTTTCGTTAGGTTCAGCACGGTTCAGGGTCCGAGAGGGAGCGCCGTATGTAAACTGCTGTACTTCTTATTCACTTTCACCTACGAATTGGTACAGGATACGGTCCGCGATGTTCGAGGGTTTGCCATCAAATTCTACACGCAAGAGGGCAACTGGGACATCGTCGGGAATGATATTCCAGTCTTTTTCATCCAAGATGCGATCAAGTTCCCCGACTTCGTTCACTCCGTGAAGCCTGAGCCCCACAATGAAGTTCCAACTGGTCAGAGCGCACACAATAATTTTTGGGATTTTGTTGGCCTCCAGCCCGAGTGTATGTAATGTGAACTACTACAGTTTCATCCTGCTAACGCTTCATAAGCGGCCCACATGGTAATGTGGGTGATGTCCGACCGTGGTATTCCCCGTTCCTTCCGTATGATGCAGGGCTTCGGCGTCAATACGTACACCCTTCTGAACGACAAAGGGGAACGTCATTTTGTCAAATTCCACTTCATTCCTGAACTTGGGGTTCATAGCCTTCTTTGGGATGAAGCCCTCAAGATCTCCGGTCAGGACCCTGATTTTCACCGAAAGGACCTGAATGAGGCGATCGAGAATGGCACGTACCCCAAGTGGAAGTTTGTTATTCAAACCATCCCCGGAGACCGCGAACATGATTTCGATTTCGACATCCTGGACGCGACGAAAGTGTGGCCAGAGGAATTGATCCCGCTGGAAGAGATTGGCGAACTGGTTTTGGACCGCGTTGTCGACGAATTTTTCACAGAAACTGAGCAAGTGGCTTTCTGTACCAGTCACGTCGTTCCAGGAATCGGTTTCAGCGACGATCCTTTATTGCAAGGTCGCAACTTTTCGTATTTCGATACTCAAATCACTCGTCTTGGCGTCAATTTTCAAGAGGTACATTGTGTTAGTCTACCAGTTTCATCACATTTTCATAATAGTTGTCAGCTCCCTATAAATCGCCCTATCTGTCCAATGCTAAATCATAATCGGGACGGTCAAGCTCGCCATCGAATAATCAAGAGTGCCGTCAACTATTGGCCAAATCGCAAAGATATCGGAAAACCCGTTCCTACGGAGGAAGGAGGTTACATCGAGTAGGGCAGGATCGCCATCTATCGTCGTCTTTCATTGACTACGATTTAGATATGCACAACGTCTCGAAGGTATTAAACAACGCGCACGAGGAGAAAAGTTCAAAGAGCATTTTAGCCATGCTCAGTTGTTCTTCAACTCTCTCGCTTTATACGAGAAGATCCACCTTGCGAACGCCATTTCCTTTGAGCTGAGCCACTGCGAGGATCCCGTTGTTTACAAGACGTATATCAACGTGTTGCTTAACATCGATATCGAGCTTGCCAAGTCCGTGGCTGGTAGAGTGGGCGCTGATATCCCCAGCCAACCTGGTCGTCCCAATCACGGAAAGAAGAGCAAGGGTTTGTCACAAAGAGACTTCATGCCTAAAGAACCGACTATCCTTTCCCGTCGCATCGCCATCCTTATCGCCGATGGTTTCAATGAGGTCGAAATGCAGGCTGTCCGCGTTGCCTTAACAAGCGCCAAGGCAGTATGCTACATCGTTGGACCTCGACGCGGGTATATCCAACCACTGGCAACCCAGGTCATCGGACCTGGGGTGTTTGCCGACCATCACTTCGAGGGACAACGGTCCACTTTGTTCGACGCCATCTATATTCCATCTGGGGCAGAACATGTCAAGGCTCTCGCTGGCAATGGCCGCGTGATACACTGGGTTAGGGAGGCGTTTGGACATTGCAAGCCCATCGCTGCTGTCGGTGAAGGTATGAGTCTTGCTAGCAGATTTGACAGCAGTTAATCCTTGATCGACTATTCCAGCGGTAGAATTTTTGCGTGACGTTGCCAAGCTGCCCAGAGTCAATCTGTTCGCCCCTGGTGGACATGATGACGAAGTGGTGTCATCTTACGGTGTTGTTTCCACTGGTCGATACAGTGTCCCTTCGGCGATATCTGACATCCTAAAGATCGGAACAGTCCCGAGGGGGTTTGTCTCCAACTTCGCCCATCAGATCAGTCTGCATCGCTGCTACGAACGGGAGATGGACGGTCTCACGGAGGGAGTTGCGTTCTGATGAATCGAGATGTTCTCGAAGAGCGATGGTTTGTATTGATGTACATATGCCGATTCTTACCCAGTTACACCCAAGAATGAAATCTAAGACCGCTTGGCCAGAAAACACGAGAGCAGCAGTGAAAAACGGGAAAGGATGAAGTTCGAGATCTCATTAAGGATGTGTGTCTCGCAGAGGTTACGACAATACCGACACAATGGCTAGTCCATTTTGATGGCATCGCGCGCCAGCACTGGTGTAAGAAGATGAATACTGCGGGGGTATGATGAGCCAAAAGCACCACGACGGAGGGGAGTCGCACGGTATGGACGACAGCGATCTCCACCCCGGCGACGACCACTCGCACCGATTCTTCATCTGGCACGAGTGGATACAAGCACACGGGCCACTCTCCACCGAGAATGTCTTTGACTACTTTGCAACGTCCATGTTCTACGACAAGCAGAGCAACAACCAGGTCCTCCGCATGCAGACCATGCATACCGGCGCACCCATCCTGAACGAGGCAGAGGAGCTCAAGTCCGTTCATCCCCGTCGCGTTCGCGCCATGCTCACCCCTCTCCAGACGCTTCGTCGGCATCGAGTTCGCCCTCGCCCACGCCTCGCCCCCCTCCCTGTTCATCATACACAAACGCGAACGTCTCTCCCCTGACCAAGGTCCGTCCGTCCCTGTCCGTGCTGAATCGGCTCCATCTCCCCCCAGTCAAGCCCCTTGCCGCCTATTTCATCATCAACAACCGCATTTACCAGTCCCCGGACGTCTACACCCTCCTCTCAAATAGACTGGTACGGTACTCCCCTCTGCTCGTTCCGCTACTCAATCGTCCTTGTCCAGCTCACCTCCCTCAACGCCCTGCAGTCCTCCCTTGACCTTCTTCGCAGACATCGCCCCGATTACATGCCCCGTTCTGGTTTCGTGTGGCCCATCATTGACTCGTCCCCTCCCGATTCTCTCCGCAAAAAATCCAGCCTCGACGCACTACAGGGCGACGACGACACGATCGACGCCTCAGAAAAGAACAAGTTCCATGGCCCTAAGAAACACCAAAACAACTTGCTCATGATACACGCCATGAGGGCCACTGCGATGCATTCCACCATAACGTCATCTCGTTTAGCAGGCCCCGCCGACGGCACTCCTTCCTCGGGACCCCCAGCCGTATCCGCTCAAACCGCCTCGACCCCTGCATCTTCCCAAAGAGCACCAACTCCGAAGGTGCCTTCCACTGCTCCCAGTCCACAGGACGTCCCCCCCGTCAAGGGTCAACCCGGGGCTGGTAAGAAGAAGAAAAAACGCACGTCCCTTTTGTCTCGTTTGAATAATCCATTGACACACATCGTAGGCATGTCAGTCTTGGTGACGTGAGTTCGGATTATCCGGTCCAGGTTTCATGTAGCCTATGGTACACGCCATACTACTTTGTTGGTAATAGTCACCTTGTCTCGGTTTCCGATGTGACCTCACTATGTGGAATATATTACGATACCAACGGAACTGCCGCTATACATCGCTCTCCATTTCGGCGGAGCTACCGTCCACTCGCCCCCGTCAGCTTGTCTGTCAGCCATCCTAGCGGAGTCGGGAGTGCGCCGTTCCGCGCGCCGCCCACCCCAGTCCCCAAAGCGAGAGGATTCGCTGACAGAAAAGAGTCCTTTCGTGCCTTGGATGCCGCCTTTGCTATACGTCCCGTCAGCATCTGACACAGTGATGGGTTGTTGTCTGGTAAACGAGAGGCCCGTCCCAAAAATGCCTCATCCAAGACTAAAAAAAAACACCACGTTAAAAGGTTCCTCACCAGAGTTGCCAATCTCCTCCACGTTCGTTTCCAGAACAAGGCCCCCTTGAATGATCTCCGAAAGGATATGGTGAACCTTGATCCATCTCGTGACTCATCGCGCACCACCCGTTTGCCTAGACGGCCTACCTCGTCGAAATGAAAGACCAGATCCAGTTCGCACACGTTCTCGAACGCACGGTCCAGCGCCTCCACGAAGACCTTTTTTCCCTTGTTTCGGGCACACCCATACGTGAACCGAAAACGCGGTCGCTCACCTGGATCAGATCGAGTATCCCCAGCTCGCTTTCGGCGCCATCTACCACAAACACGAAGTAGAGCGTCGCATAGTTCCTGTATACGACCCGCCAACGCTCATCAGACTCGTCCTTGGGACCGATGAACGCCTCGAGTTCGGGCGCGTCCAGAAAATTGCACAGCCCAGCGGGACGGATCGAAATCAGAGAAAATATCTTTTGGATGACCGTTTGTGAAGACTGGTGAAGCGGCGTGTAAAACTTGGTTAGCCTTGGAATGCCCGACGTGTTGACTGGGACCGTTTGCGTTGAGCACGCAGTGAGAACGGGTGCGAAAAAGACGACTGACAGATCAGGACTGCATGTATCATGACCGTTTCGGTTAGGGCTACCACATTCTACTGGTCGCACGTTCTCACAAGCACTACCGATAAAATTTGATCCTACTAGTACACTTTGGCTTCCTCATTATTGCTGCACGTTCATTCTGAATGAAACAGGTTTAGATTACAAGTCGACAGACTCCCGCGGACAACCCGAACAGCCAAGGACCACACCATTAAGCATTTCGATCACGACTCGTCCCTGGGTAGAGTCCAGCCAGGCTGCAATCTGCCGGCGAGATTGCCGACTGGCCCGGCTAGACCAGCCTGGCTTTTGAAACTCTCCAGGAAATTCTTGATCAAGTTGTAATCCATAGTTGGTTTCTCATCCTCTCTGTCCGAGTCTCCCGCACCCTCTTGCTCCAGTAGACCATCTAGTTCAACTTGCATGGCCGCCTCGATGTCCATGTCAACGTCGACATCTGCTGGAGGTGCACGAGCTTTGTGTTTCTCCTTTTTAGTTGATGGCTGGGCCTGGGGTTCCGATACAGAGGTAGATTGTCGCATGCGTGACAGTTCGGCGTCCATGGCTTGCATCACCGCCTCAAATGAGTCCAGGTTGGGGTTCTTGCCTGAACGAACGTCTGGTACTGATGGGCGAGGTGGATCGGTCGTTTTGGATGCCACAGCCACCTTCTTCGTTGTCTTTACACACGCTGGTACAAACGCTTGACGCCTTTGTTAGCTACCTTCCATGTGTTCCAAGCTGCGACGAAACGCACCTCCTCGCGAACGCCGTTCCTTGATTATATCGTCCCACATATCGTCAGATATTCCCAGAGCTTGGCGTGAAAATTCGAGAAATTCTGCCTCTTCCTCGTCCATATCTACTTCAATTTCGCCAACCACCTGAGGCCTGTCTTCCTCCGATTCCGAATTCTCATCATCACCGCCAGCTAAAGGGTCCGATGAGGACTCGTCATCTGAATCAACTCCTTCATATGTATCGCGTGGAAGCAGCGGAGGGCGGATCGGACGCGTTCGCAGGGGCTCTTCCATAACGACACCACTGGCACCGACTTCAGCTTTAGGCGGTACGACCTCAACTTGATCGGTCAGGATGGTTGTCTTGGCTACACGCTGCGTATTGAAAGAAGCGGGCATTTGCCCATACTCGGAGGCTGGGAGGGCGGGAACGAGATTATCCATCGCTTGCTGGCGAGCTGCCTCGGCCGCTTTTCTGACTTCTGTATCAGATTCTTCGTCATCTTCGTCAGAGAGTTGCTCTTCGTTGAATAGGTCTTCGTCGTCACTACCCGCGCCATCCTCGTCAGAGGATTCCTCACTGCAGAATAAGGAAGCGCGAATTGTCAGATGATGCAGATCATGGCATGAAAACAGGCCAGACATACTCTTCGAATCGCGCACCTTCGACATCTCCTTCCCCTTCTACGAATTTTTCTATTTTTGTAGTGAGATCACGGAGTTTCTCCGTTTGTTTCTTGGCGATCCTGTCTTCGTCCCCCTCCTCCCTATCGGTTCGCATGGCACGCCCAAGCACTTCGTCGAAATCCTTGGTGTCCACATTTAACCATTCATCCGAATCCTCCTTTTGCACCAGATCAACATCCGAAAGCGTTTTGGGGGCACGAGAAAGTGCGGCATTGAACAAAGTTGCGAATGATGGTCGTGACGCATCACTGCCGAAAAGAGGTCTGGTCAATCGAGAATGCGGCATTGAACACATGAATAGCTGGACACACTCTTCTCGTCGAATCTCGACATACGTATCAGCTGCCTTATTTTCGAGTTCGTTCCACAGCTGCGAACCCTCGATCTCGTTGCGGAAGTAACCAGTAGTAACGAGACGGTTCAGGTATGCTTTGTAATCTGGTGAGCGGCGAAGAGCATCCCTGCGTGCCTGATTCTGGCCACAGGGGCGTCATGTCAGAGCAGAGATTGAATATAATGCTATGTCACGCTTACGGAAGAGATCTGTACCTCAGCAGATGATTTCACAACATCTGCGCGATTCTTGGATTCTTGAAACAACATCTCGAATCCGCAAGCCTGAAAAACTCCGTTTGTATTGGGCGGTAAACCGGCCAAGGCAGACGACCGACCAGCTTCATTCCAACATCTCGCCAACGCCAAGCAGTGGTGCCTTCTTGCTCCTCGAAGCGACCGAAGATTTTTGGCGGATAAAACTTTTGGGCCATCAATTGAGCATAAGCCGTTCGTGTCATTTTGACGCTGTAAAGGACACTCGGATGCGGGGGAAAGCGTGTCATTTTGTGAGCGGCCTGTAACCATCCGTCAACACATGGGAGCCCAAACGAATAGTACTGGCACTCACACGAATCTGAACGGCATCGCGGGTGTAAAACGTCTCGACAGGCTTCTGGACCAGGGACTTGTCGACGATAAGGGCGCGCACGATGTCGATGGGGAGGTGGGCCAGGGTTGTATGCACGTGGTTGCGCGCCGCACCCGGATACCCCGAGATGCGCTGCGACACGATGTCCTCGACTTCTTTGGGAGCGAGGGTGTCGACAGATGCGTCCCGCACGAGGGACAGTGCATCTTCGCTTGCAATATACCCATCGGCTTCGTCCGCGGTTAGGTGGCCCTCTTCCTCGTGGACCCTCTGGCCAGGGACGCGGGGACGCTTTCTCGGCTTGTTGGGGGGGGAGACATGGGAGAGGGGGACGAGGTGCAGGCGGCCACCGTAAATCCACACCTGCGGGATGAGAGCAAAAAGGAGGCATTTAGCTGATGGCCTCGCTGTTTACAGGGGGAGATGATGCGCACCCTGTTGGTCGCGTTCGAGGGACTCACCCAGCGGGGCAGTGACTCGGCCGCCTCAATGAGCAGGAACTCGCCGTCCGAGTCGGAGGCACTAGAAACCAGTGACAGAGGATGGGAAAGAAAGCAGAGGGCAGACGGACCTGATAGCGACGTCCCAACGCGTGGAGATCTCGCGAAGGAGCCAGACGACGCACCACTCATCGTCGACGGCGTCTCCGACGCGCATGCGGCCCTCGAGGATGTATCTGACCTCGCCGCGGCGGGCATCTGGGTCCGGGACGATCTTGAGCTGGAAGGGGTCGCGGTGCCAGAGCAAGTCGGGGAAGACGGTCGGGATGAGACCGTGGACGGACGCAGCAAGGGACGCGACAGAGGCACTGTCGGCGAGGGCGGGCGGGGGATGGAGGGCGTAACGGAGCGTGTCCTCGGAGACGGACGGGCCGTGGTGAAAGACGTCCATGGCCGATGTTGCCATTCGCGGCATGGCAGCTCACAAGGACAGGACGCTGATCGCCGTCATCGGAGACGAGGTATGCAGCACATCCCGCCCCCGCCCCGCCGCTCACCCCGTACAGGACTCTATAACCGGCCTTTTACTCGCCGGCGTCGGCCACATCAACGAACAACAAAAGAAGAATTTCCTCGTCGTCGACACCAGTGCGCTCTCCATCCCAACCCCGTCGCCCTCTAACTCTCCATCAGAGACCCAAATATCGACCATCGAGGCTGCCTTCCAAGAGTTCACAGAACGCAAGGATGTCGCAATCCTCCTCATCAACCAGCATGTGCGCACCTCAAAACACCCGTGTCGCCGCTCACGAAATACATTCTGCTTGATCCAGATTGCAGAGAAGATCAGACCCACCGTCGATCGGTACCAGCAAGCTTTCCCTACCCTCCTCGAGATTCCGTCCAAGGATCACCCGTATGGTGTGTCTGTCCTCCACATGCGAGCTCCACCACTTGTCTTCATTCACAACATGCCTTCATAGATCCTGAGAAAGATTCTGTCTTGAAACGCGTGCAGAAGCTCTTCGGAGAGTAGTCCATGTTCCGTCACATCCACAATTGACACCTCCGATATTCATGACTCCTTCCCCATCACGCTGACTGAGACCGTGCTGGTTTCATTGTAATACTATTGACGGTGACTATGTCCAAACACGATGCTAATCTTACTCCACTCTCGTCCTCTTCAGTCCTCCATATGGATGTGTGATCCCCACTGTATACACTCAAGATGAATGAAACCGCATAATGGGCTCATTCTCCCGAACGCCTGGTGTCCTCTCGACAAATACCCTGATCGAGTTACGGCTTTCCGAGTCTATTAACAAGTCAAATTGGAACAGACAAGGCCACAACCAGAAGGTCAGGAGAGTCACCGTCGAAGTAAACGCGATACGCACTTGGTATGTCTATAAGGAGGTACCGGAACACGAAGTATCCTTTGTCGTTCTGTCGTACCACCCTGTCAGTATCCAATACCCCTTTTCAGCCACCGGGCGCAGACGTGAGTGCGCGAACGGGTGCACAACAGGAACGGCATAGCAGGTACTCCTATGACATCCCACGCGCTCCTTTCATGTACCGTGGCTGGGCTCACAGCTGAGAAATTGTTTTACGCACCCTCACGAGTTCGGCATGCACCTCACCCTCAGTCCAAGTTGTCCCTACACCAGGACCGCCCCCGTCTTGCAATCTCCGCCTGCGGAGTCCAGCAAACAGGCCTGTAATTCCCCACCAAGAGTGTTCTTCCGCTCTTTCTGCCTCATTCCCCTTTTCTTTGTCTACTGTCACTGGGGGTATCGCAGAGGGAACGGCATCGCCTCTCAGATACTTGAAAGCACTCCGCGCCGAGTCGATGTAGGGTGACATTTTCTCCTTGACGTCCTCAAAAGTCAAGGAGGTCAGCGATTCGACATAGCTGGTTGATTGGCTCGCCTTGCCGTCTTCTGCTAGGCACCGTCCCGTAGAGGATCCTTGAACGTAGAAGCTCAGTAGCATGTGTTCCCGGCCGGAGGAGTCAACCGCTATCTGTGATGCTACATGGCGATGACGGTGACGCGGACGCACGGAAGAGGGTGGATTGTTGTGGAAAGTGAGGGGTGGTTGAAGATACTTGGCGACCTAGTGCCAACGAACGAATCATTGATCGTCCCCAAGGCAGGGGGTGGAGAGCTTACACGGGGGGAAGTTTTGATGCGCTCACAGGCGTCGTTATAAAGCACAGTTGGCGAGTTCTCGGAAAAGAGCTCCGAAGTCAGCGCGTAGACGAGCACAGCCGACAACCCAGCGCCAAGCAGTATCACGGTTAGGTTGGTAGTACGTTGGGTCGTGCGTATTACTAGTAGAACATAACATCACAACCTCACATGGGAGACGACTGGTCGCGAGGACTCACCCTTGCCACCGAGGCTCAATTCTGACCACTTCTTGGCCTTCTCCCCGCGCCTCAGGGTCGCCTGTGAGATACCGAGTTGAAATGGCCCGACTGAGTCCTCCCGGCTTGAGCGCGACGTTCTTTGTGTCTGGTTGAGAGCGGAGCTGAGCAGAGATGATTGAGTACTTGGGCCGTTGGTATACGTTCTGCGGGTGAACCGGTGGACGGAGAGAGACTTGAATTCTGTAGGCAGGGAGCGTCCGGGACCGTACAAAGGTCGCGCGCGACGGAAGGCTCCCGATAATCGGGCAAGTGAAGTTGTAGACATCATCAAGAGGTGCAAGCCCATTTTAGTAATTCTCAAGTGTATCATACTAGTTCCACGTGCAAAAACAATACAGGTACTAGTCCCCTCAGTAAAGTTGATCTGAGGGGATATCACCGACAGTTTCTTCGGGTTCGCAGGCTTGAGTTGGCGATCGATGCATAGGCAAATGCAAAAAGTTCCCATTAGCCGACTCGAACGACTGACCTCGTCATTACTAGTGACGCGCTCTACCAACTGAGCTAAACGGGACACAATGATGACACCAGACTGCAATCAACAGCTCGTTGAAATCGAGATTCCATGTGGCAAGTAAACACTAATTTAGTTCCCAATACTTCTTACTCGCTCTATGGTCGCCTTCTTCATCTGGTCTCGGACATTTAACATACCTTCGAATTCATTGCGAAGAATAGCGCTCACCGGTGGACTAATGCCTTCGCCTTCGAAGTATGCAAACACAAATTCCTCTGCGACCCAGTTGCTCTCAACGGCACCCAAATCCGAAAACACTAGGCTTCTCTGGCGCACTGAATCTCCACTGGGTGCAGTGAGGTGCACATCGAGAGGTTGACCCTTCGACAGTTTGGTATTGGGAAAGATGGACTTGAGTTTGCGGAGAGGAGACTGCACGGCAGCTTCCATTTCGGCGGAAAGGACACCACGAGACTTGGCAAGCTGGAGCCGCGCTATCAAAGCACGCACAAATCCGTCGCGCAGGTGAGTGTACGAGGTATTGCGTGTGGGTACTGTGGGCGTGGGCATGTAGCCAGACATGGGAAATGTGCTGGATGATCTCACCGATGCGGAGGACGCATGACGCATTTCTGACTATGTAGTCGATCTTTTCCTCGGGGGTAGCGCTCGCGGGTATTTGCTGGGGGCGTTTATATCAGCGGGTGACCAAGCCAGCACAGAGGGGCGAACTTTGAGCTTCGGGGACGTGAGGTCGGCATAGAATCCGACAGAATAGACATTGATCCCGAGAAAAGAGACCGTGCGCACGCCAACGCCCAGGAGGGAATGGGAAGGCTGAGGAAACCTGGAAGGGACCCGGAGTTGTGTCGGAAACTCGACGGACGTGGCGGGATCGACTAGGTCGAGGGACTGAACATGACATGCAGGGAAGGTGGACAGGAGCAGAAGCTCACCTACCACGGGCGGGGCATCGAGGTGAATCGGGATCGTCGCGCGGTGCAACGCGAACGCTGCGGAGAGGAGGGAGAAAGGACGGAGGTGGCGGAGCATGGTCAAGCTGGGGCACGTGAGCCACTGCGTGCGCGTCTTCTGCCAGCGTCAGCGAGCAGATCGGTCGTGCGCACACGCAATCCCAGGGACGCGTCACCGCACATATAAAGCATCCTCTCCGTCCTGTCGTACGTCTCGTCCCCTTTCTTCCAGGGTTTCTTCTGTTTGCATCTGAACCGATCTCAATTAATGGCTACCCTTGATCTGTCGTCGCCTAGCATCGTCGCCGAGCTGGGTTCTGGTAACCTCTCTATCTCAAGCGTAGATATGGACGAGGATGATATTGACGTCCTCGACTCCCCTGCCGAGTCGGTCTCGCACCTCGCCCCAGACCAGTCATCCTACGAGAAACAGAAAGCTAATCTTGCTATCTATCTCGATGCCCTTCCCTACCAGTGCGAGTCTATCCAGGAGATGCAAGATAAGTTGGAACATATCATAACAAGGCTCATTATATGCGCCGAGACCAAAAACTGGTCCGTCCTCACAACCTGGGATGCGATGTTGCAGTGGTGTGTCCAAACCCTACTCTCTTCCTCGCTTTTCTCACTCGGCCCAGTTGGCTGCAGTTGCGCTACCCCATCACAACACCCACTCGCGCAAAGCTTGTCGCGTTTTATTACGAGTTATGTCTCATCCCCGGTTTGGACGTCCGGGTTATCCGGAGTTGGGCCGATATGATCTCTCGTCTCCTCGGTAAGACCGGAAAACGCAGGCTCGAGTCCAAAGATCTACATCTCCCTTGGTTCCCTCTGTGGCAAGTCCTTTACAAGGAACTTTTTCCAAAGAAGCGTCTCGGACAAACCAAGTATACAATATCTATATCATCGTTTCTGCTTCTGTTGACTGCTTTCCCAGTCGCAACCTAAACAACATCTTACTCTATGTCGCAGAGTGTTGCAAGCCATACTTCCCTGCCGATGCCATTCCTGGAATGCTCAACACTTTCTTGCCGATGATGACACCCAACGTGTGTTTTGTTATATACTTGTTGATGTCACATTTATATGACGAGCCCATTTAGACGACCCTTACCCTGATTCCGGTGATGACTTCTTTTCTTCCTCCGACTCATCCACACCTTTATCTTCCCGTCATTTTCAAGCTTTGGGAGGCATTCAATTCTTTTTCCATGGACGATCGTTTCCTCGAGTTAGCTGGGGATTTGGCAGAAGAACATGTTGCAGGCAAAGCTGGTGGTTTTGGTGAAGGTGGTGCGCAGTGGAAGGACGTGGGCATATGGTCCGAACAGGAATGGACTTTACTTGTTAGTAAAGGATTCGAGTCTATGTGTAGGCATTTGACCACGTGTCCGTCACATGCATAACCCTCACGCTCATTTTCTAGATGTTCCCGTTGGGAAATCTAGGGTGAGTATATCCAACACCGAGTTTACCTTTGTGGATTCAAGCTTTCTCCAGAGCCCCAGTCTAACCTCCGCGCACGCGGATGCGGCGTCAGTCCGTCAGGGATCTAAAATCAAGAAAACTATCAGTCGTATTAGTGAGTATACTTGAAGGATGCTTCGCGTGCCCTCGGGCACTAATGTGATCTTTATTAGATGCTCTCGCCAAGCTGTTCGTCTACTCTATGGCCATAGATGGCCCTGTTCGTGGCGACTCCGCATCAGCAACGCCGTCGTCCCAAAGTGAACAGACAACGTATCTCGCTGGCTCAAGGGCCATGGACACTTTAGACCGCATGATCACCAGCACCGAGTCATTTTTCCATCCATCTAACTATGGGCATTGGACAGTACTGGTGAGTTGGGTACTGCTCGATACCATCCTTTCTGACTTTGATTACAGCTCACGAGTTTCCTTCAACGCTTGACGGCCGAGTTTGCAGATCGTTGGTTTGAGGAGCAACTCCCGTCCTGCTCTACTCCTGTGGTGAGTCTTTTACCCGTTGGTTGTAGTTCTGTCCTGTTAATCGACGATCTCAAGACTCGTCGCCTTACGACCGCAATTCGCCGAGCATTTGTCACTAGCCTCTTGACACCTGCATTGCTTGCGATGTTTTCGAAGGATCACTTGTCTCTTGCAATGACGCAAGGGGCCCTGCGAGTAATGGCACAACTAGAGCCCACGCTGGTCATGCCGGAGCTGCTCGAACGCGCCTATGGAGGGTTAGAAGTTGTTAACGAGACTCATCGAACAACAGCGGTCCTTAAAATACTTTCTGGTATATCTCTTCCCTTGGTCTCTGAAAGGATGTGGCGTCCTGGTCAAAAGCATCTTCTGCCCCTCCTGGAGATGTGTATCCCAGGTATCGATTTGGTCAGTAACATTTATTCTGTCCCGGAATTTGTTTCTGACATTCCTGGGTTCAGAATGACCCAAATAAGACTATGTGTGCTACGTCTTTCATTGTTAGCGCGATCCAGCATATCAAGATCGGCGACATCAGTATGCATAAATCCGGGTTTGCGTTATCTGGCGACGCACCTAGCGAAGATCTCATGGAACTCGACAACGACGGGATTAAACTTCCTGAGGGTTCCGAGATGAGCCCATTCGTTGCTCTGAGCAGGGAAGAAGAGCGCGCACTCGTTCACGAAAGCACCTCTGGTTTTGCAGGTACTTTAACTGTTTTTTTTTTTTAAATCTAGGTCGTGAAGACTCAACGTTGCAGATTGGGTGACGTCTCTCTTCCGGCGCATTCTTGCCCTGTATGAGAACCTGCCTGAAGAAGGCGGCAGGAAGAAGACGACAGGAGGTAAGACTGAGGAAGCAGTTCTGAAGTCTATCAAGAGCATGGTCGATGTCATTTGTATCCATCTGTCCGACCAGCTTTTCGACCTCGTCCTCAATCTGGTTTACGATTACGCTACAACGAACGCAAAGTCAAACGCCGTTCGGGCCATCGGTCACCTCGTTTCATGTCTCGCGCGTGCAAAGCCTCAGCAAACGATTGACAAGTTTTTGCCCTTTTGTGTCTCGCAGATCCAAGAGGAACTGAAACACGGGGCGTCGAGTGTTCGGACAACCTCGACACACGAGAGCGTGCCTTCTGACACGACCCTCCATTGGAGTGAGCGTCAATCCCGCCATTCGCATGATTATTTGCTCATTAATCCGATCTTTCTGCTAGATATGACCATCCTCAGAGGATGTCTTGGATATGGTGGCCCTACCGTAAGTTGTGAAGGAGAAACCACCTTCAAGTCAAATGTTGACGCGGGATTCATAGCTGCTCAGGCATAAAGAGAGAGTCATTCAGCTGCTGTCACTCTTGCTCGAGAAAACGAAGAGCGAGAGAGGGTACTCAGGGACTGCCGCTTTGGTATCACGAGTGTTGCACACATTGACAACGGTTTACCCTGTCAATAATCATTTCGTCAACAATGATCAATGGGGAGACCCAGGTAAGAAAGTGACTTCCGCGTTGGGAACACATTGTTGAACATTTTTGCAGAGTTCAACAAGGCCCACAGCACCCAATGGGGCAGTCTCTGTGAACCTAAAGACGCCAAGATCGAATGGCATGGTAAGCGACATTGTTGTACTACCCCCTTTGAAACTTATCAGAAGAACTCGAGTTCCGAATGCGGAGGAGGTTGATTTCGTCCTTCAAATCTTACACCTCGTCGCCTCCCCAGCACTTGACAAGCTCGAGGGCCTCGTGAACTCGTCTGGTAGTTGGGACAACGTTGCCCGCAACGATTTCTGTCGGTGAGTGTTGTGTTATGTATTGACCTTAACCCTACTTAGGTCTGAGAACAGGTATCTGGCTTTCTCGAAGGCAGTCTGGAGTGGCATGCCTACAATTTACAAGGAGGCGCCCAAAGAAGTTGCCAATTCATGCTGCGACCCTGAAGTCGAAGTAGAGGAACTTATTGTCGATCAGTTAGATGTTCAGGCGGGAATGGTACTGACAGACCCACAAGATCCACGCTATCAACGTGTTGCTCAATTGCGGACCCGGTTCGGGAATCTCTTACACCTTGCTGCAACGAAATTGCGCGAGGACCAGGACGAGGAAGACCACATCGATGCTGTAATTGCAGTAGTCAGAGCTCTTGACACGTTCTTCCTCACTTATGGAATGAACAGAGGCGACTTCGTCACGTTACAGAAAAACTTTTCCCAATCTCGAGAGTGTGTCAAGTCTTCTTCTTTTCTGACGCAGCCGAACGAATTGATCGCCTCGTGTAGAGTGAATCGTATGTCTACGCGTCAAAGAGACAACGCCCGAGTCGTTTGGATCAAGCGAGCACAACTCTATCACTCTAGCCGCTTGTACATGCACGCTCTATATCGCCGACGTTCGGAATTGGACGATCGGTTACTAAAGGATGACCTGGCAGAACTTTGTTTATCTCCGTACACCAGGGTGCGGCGGTGAGTGAGTGGTTGTTACGCTGGGACGTCTTTTTATTTCCCCTTGCAGTCTCGCGCAGAACGTTCTGCACAACATTTGCGGGGTAAGCCGCTCGTGACGTGCTCGTACGTAAACTGATTACAATGCAGTACTATGTACGGTCCACGAGATGTGTCTTGCCGACAATGTTCGATTCCTTGAGTAAGGGGAACAACCCCGATCGCATGAAAGGTGCCCTTTACGTAGTTGGAAACAAGGGAACTGGTCAGTGTGCTTTGTCCCTCCTTATCAATCCACTCCAATCAAACCTTTCATCGGGAAAGCGGCATACATAATGGCAGGTACGACACTTGATGTCTGCTGTTGCACGATTTAATACTCTCATAGATCAAGGGTTACAAAAACAATATTTGCTGTCTTTGCTGGAATGCCAACATGAGGAGAAAGTGGGTATTCCAACAGACTCGCCACACCTCGACTAAACCTTGTTGTGGAAAGCCTTCCATCCAAAAACTGGTCTCGACGAACTCCTCTGACTGCCTTATTCACCTCAACGAAGAGGCCGTCCGCACAGCTGCGTACACTGCGGATGTCCCCCGAATCAGTGCTGCTCTCCGCGATCTCGAAGCGGAACTAGATGCATCTAAATTTGACAACTGGTTGCGGGGGATTGCTCTAGAAAGGGCTCCAAAGAGAGTTCAGAAACAACTTCAGGAGCATGAACACACGGTAGGTTTGCATTTGGGGGAAACAAATCCGTGTTGCGCAGCGCTGATTCATCTTCCGTTTTACAGTTGAAATCCGTGCTCGGCATTGCTACCCGCCCTACAACTCATGTTCGTACCTTGTCCGCTATCATGTTGCTGATTGACGGTCACTCTGTCACAGTGGCGATATGTACAAATAGCCATCACTTTTATTCTCGGGCTCCTGAGACGAGACGCCCCAACAACACCTGACGTCGTGAAGTTCTTGATGGAGCAGACGACAAGTGTACAGCCCTCCATTCGGCTCAATGCGCAGCAGTAAGAATTGTTTGAGACATGATCAGGTTTCCATGTAACCATCGCTCCCAGGGGTATTGTGCGAGAATCACTCTTCATTAAAATGAGAAGCTACGCAAAGAATGACGAGGAACTTTGGCTCTATCGATGGCGGTGCCCATTAACCAGAGAAATTACCATTGTTGATCATTCCCTGTTCTTGAGCAACCTTAACAAGCCTTTAGCGGGGCCAGAGTGAGCTCAGTCAGCCGAATATATGCTTTATGCTTACGATTTCCCAGTGATGCATTTGTTGACAAATTCGAGACTGGATTTTTGACATGGACCCCAACTATTCGAGGATACGCTATGCCCGACCCTGCACAACCCATCGTATGGGATCCTGCATCCTCCGAGTCGTTATCCATCATCAGGGAGCATACTAATAAAGATTACTACTCTAAGCTGGCTGCGTTGTGGAGCCAAGAAACTGACAGCAATTCCGGCGCTTCCGATTTGCGTTCGGAGAATGTTCTGTTTGTTAAGTCCATCGGTCTGTCTTTCAGTATAAGTAGTTCCAGTGATACTTACAGATGTCAATAGCTAAGTTATTTGAGGATGCCACCCTGCAAGACTTCCTCGATGTGGTGGAGCCCTTACTCGCGAATACAGATAAATTCCAACAAGCTGCGGCTGCCGAAATCCTGACTGGTCTACTTCGCGGTATGTCAATCGAATCTTCGAATTGCACGTGCTGAATTACAGTAGGATCCAAACACTGGCCGCAAGCCGGTCTTAATGCTCTGTGGAGTTGGCTCACCCCTCGCTTTGACTACATCCTCTCGCAAGCTCGACCAGACACTGTGGTCTACTGGACCTCATTCCTTCAAGTGAGTGTTCATCGCTGCTATTTGTGTCACTCTGCTGAGCACTTCGGTTGCGAAGACTGTACTGGAAGACCGTGATCCTCGCCGGAATAAGCCCTTGGTAGATTGGATCCTATCCTTGCACTTGGACTTCCAAGGAGACTCTGCATTTGCAGGTATGACGACGCAGTCATGTCTTTTGTTCTGAGTTATTCAAATTATTTTCCCAGTCACGAAATCATTGAATGTCGTCGTCGTGTTGATGGATGCCATGGGAGTTCGATTTAATACAATCTCGGAAAAATATGTCACCTTGTTCTTTGACAACGCGGGCTCCAATTACGCAGAGGTATGTCTTGCGGCGTGGTTAGTCTGTATCCAATTAACTTGGGAATGTGCACAGATCCGTAACACCATTGCGAGTGCTCTCTACCTTATCGCTAGGAATAGATGGTCCCCTTCGTACCCTTCGGTGGTTGCGTTGTTAGCAGCTTGCGATGAGGATCGGGATACTCTTGGCACTCGGTTAGTATGCCCATGCCTTCATTTGACGTTATTGACTTTTGCAGAGCAAGCCTATTCGACGAGCGATTCGAACAAATTATTGAACAACTTCCACTATGGAAGGATCAGCGTTTCCCTCCTCCGCGAGTATCTCTGTCTCAGGCAAGGGTTTTACTGTCGGTTCTGTCAATTCAATCTAACTGAAAACCAGTACGACAAAGTTGGTCTCACAAGTAAGTCATGTGGAGCTGGATGTCATGTCGCTTACTATGCTCGAAGTGTTGTTGTGGTTATGGATTTCTTTCCATGGCTCTGAAGCATGCCTCGCATTTCCGTCGGCCCTAAAGATGCTGTGCGTTTCCCTTTTGGACTGTCAGATTAGTGACTTACGTTCGCAGGCCTGATATACTTAACATGTCGGAGCTCAACGATAACCCTGAACTACAAAAGTATAGCAGTGCAGTGTTACAGGTGATGTCTGGAGTTTACTTGCCAGCTACGTACGCAGAGGCCGTTCTGGAGAAGCTGGTGGAAGCAATACAATCTTCCAAGGTATGTGAAGCAGGTCCTGCTAGTAGTTGAGACATGACGTAACTGGCTTAGTCCTGGCGCATCCGACTACACACATTGCCAGCACTGGTGATGTTTTTCTATCGTAACTTATTGATGATTTCTCCCACTGGCATCTCAAAGGTTATGGATGTACTCCTTGATTGTCTAGCGGACGAGAATGTAGAAGTTCGCGAGATGTCCTCGAAGACGCTATCTGGTATAGTACGTTGCTCGCAGCGCCAGAACATCATCCCTCTCAAGGTACTCAATGAATAAAGTGTTATCCACAACTTGCTGACGCTTGCGCGACAGAATCGATTCGTCTCTTTGGCTCGTTCAGTCAAGTTGCCCTCACGATCAGCACCTAATTATGGTGAAACGATGAGGAAACTACATTCTGCTATCCTTGGGTTGTGTGCCTTGATTGAGAGTTTCCCTTACTCTGTTGAATCTTGGATGCCTCCCCTTACAGAAGGTCGGTTTCATTCCCACCATCTCTGTCATGCTACTTTGCTGTCCAGTTTGACGGAACTGTGTCTCAGTACTTGCTCGGCATGCAACTGATCCCCCTCCGATTTCAACGACGATACGTCACTGTGCCTCTGAATTCAAGAAGGTAAGAAGATATCCCTTGGCAGTTGGTTGTCGCTTAAATCTGACGCCCATGTAGACGCACCAGGTGAGACATTTCCTTTGAGTAGCAGACACACGCATTATACCGTTCGACTAGGATACGTGGCATAAAGACCAATTGGCGTTTGACGAAGAACAGCTTCAGAGCCTTTCCACCATGCTGGTTGGCACATCATACTGTAAGGATTCTTTCCTTCCGCTACTCGACAGTACACTTATGGCCGCGACCTCAGATGCATGATTCAATGTATTCGCATGACAAGCGTGGGACATCTCAGTAAGAGTTGATATAGAAATGCCCCTAAGTTGGTCCTAATACGTTGATAACTAAGGCTCACTCCCTAAAGTGAATCGAATTATGCTGCATCCTGTCATGGCTACCTGGCCGCAATGGAGAATGGAATCCGCTTCAGAAGGATTGATAAAATCTCTTCACTTCGGCGCGATCCTACAGCTGAAGGAAAAGGGATAATCTGAGTACCTCGTGTCAGAAATCCCTACCTCTCGTGGCTTGAAATCAGAAACCTCGTGGGGGCCGCATGTTGAGATATGATCATCAGCTGATCAACATGCCATTATCGACTCTAAGATGGTGTGAGTGTTAGGTTGTGGCAGTTGTGCGTCCAGGCGAGGAGCTCGTGCGTGCGCTTTGCAGAGAAGCTTGCTCGAAGATCCGGGAAAGGCGATGTTTTGAACAACCGAACACTTCGCTCATTGCTTGTGATACGGGCGAACTGATGTGGCAGTGCTATCTGCGGGATAGATAACCTGATAAAAAAGTGAAACTCGAGAGCTTCTAAATCGAGTCCCATATGATAATCAATGTAGGTATCACAACGAGGACAGGCATGTCCGAGATGGTGTTCAGCGGAAGCGAGCGAAGTATTCGCCGGGAATCGAGGTATGAATGTAAATTGTTTTTGCGAGTGAATTTGAAAGTCCGCGACATTCGGAAGCATTTGCAGGATTGGCAGGCAAGATGTTGGCTGAGACTCCCCCTCCAATCTATCCACATAAAAATGGGGGAAGGGACACGGAGAATACACAGCCTGCGGGACTGTTGCTCAATATGCACCCGCATCGCTCCACAGAGATGGGCCGAGAGCAAGCTCCATTCACAGTCGAGGCCATCTAACCGGGGAACTGCTGCGGTTGAATTTGGAGATGGGCGTGTGAGTACACGTGTCGCAGGTACGTTGGGGGGTTAGCGCGCGGTCTGGGGCCATTGTTCGTGGGTACAGCATGCTAAGGTTGCCCGTCGAGACTCGGAGGGTGTGATGGGCAGTACCGCTGTCGAAAAGATTGACATGATTGGTTTCGAGGACTGGATCGTCATCGAGGGGAGCTCGAGGAGGACAGGCACCGCCGCGCTGGTGATTATAGCCGTTATTAGTAACCGCACCGGCTGTTACGACACGACGGGCGAAACCAGTGCCAGTGCACCTGCACCTTTTCTTGCATCTGGACGGCAACCATATCTGAAGAGGTTCCCTTAGCTCCGGCACGACGAGGAGGTGGAGCACTTGACCGTGCTCATATCGTATTCTGCTAATTACAGCTTCAAACGGGTATCAATCATTCCTACGGTTTCTCGCCTCGTCACACTCATAATTATTTGACAAACGCCGCTTGGACAAGGGCACGTTGCGATCAAAACCCTGCACAGTTATACCGGCCTCCCCTTTACCTCATTCCATCGCCACCACACTCCAGAACGCTCAAAACCCTCAACCACCATCAGCTTCTGCATACCCCGGTGGCTTTGCTTGTGTCCTGATCCACAACACGCGACCACAGTGCTCACGACCCCTTGACGCCTCGTTCCTGGTCATCTTTTTATACCTATCTTGTGCTTTCTTCTTAGATCTTTGCTGCTCGTCCTTCAACCTCTCAGCTGGTCAAAAGGTCGACGAAGGCCCTATCTATCTTGTCAATTACGCAGCTCAGCATCGTATCCTATATCCATAGCATCACTTGATTATTGTCTCATACCAATTCAAGCACCTTTTTATCCTGCATTCATCATTGGACGCACATCCACTCTAATTTACTGGTGAGTCTGTCCCCGCCTTTCTTCTCTACCAACAACCAACCCCGCCGATCATCCAGATTTAAATGCAAAAAGTGGTTCCCGGTACTACTGCATCAACGGACAGCTTGTACATTGCACGCGAATCAGCTCAATCGATAGCTTTCCCCACTCGTGCACAATCGTCGGGAACGTTCGCCTGGTCGCACACACGCGAGATACCATTACTCGACACCGAAATCGCACAGGAGGCAAGTGCTCGTGCATACCTCGTGTCGGGTTTACTAAACCAGTTCTTTTCCCAGAAAAATTGGATTTTATCCGCCACGCAAGGCTCTCCCACTGAACTGTCTTCGAGCCTCTGTTCTACGTCTTTACTCGCACCTCAGAAACCATCTTCCATGCCTCCTCGTACCACCATCTCTGAGAACACAGGGTACCCAGCAGAACCGAATCGCTCTGAGCGTCAGGTTGTTGCTTCCAACAACAGCAACCAACGCTGGCGGTTCAATGGAACTGGTCAGCTAGTGAATGCTAATGCGGCCTCGGAGTGGGATCTTGCGCAGGATATTGCTAGACTAAAGCTCGGTTCTGTTACAGACCTCGCAAACGATGTTCATGGGCCTATGAAGACTCCGCCTCAGTCTAAACTTGCTGCTGCAGTCGTCCCGTATAACGAGGCTAGCCCCCTCGAAACAGCTTCGGAGGCTAGTATCGATTCCTCACCCCAGGGTTCAGATCATCAGCTCTCACCTTCTCATTCTCGCGTATCCTCTACGGATACCCTAGACTCCCATGGGTCTGTGTTATCTTCAGCAAGCCAGACCCTCCGTGGACCTCCACAACTGAAGGTTGCAGCTGGTGGTGAAGCGAAGGAGCGCCCACACTCATTTAGTGGGGGACTATCGTCTGCTGAACTGCGTCGCCTCAAACAAGCAGGCGAAGAACCGTCGGGACCAATTCAACCGGGAGACAACGTTCTGCCCTCTCATCAGTGGTCTTCGTCCCACTATCGTGACCTCCTTGGCACGGGCGATAAACCTTTTTCACCCGATCAGCCGACCTATCCTTCGTTGGCTAGTGCCGGCGCTTTTGGTCGTGGCCAGCAACAATATGGTTATCGTACTGTGCCGGGCCCTCTGGCAGCTGAAGTAGAAAGTGATTATTCGGCGGGGCCACGAGCGTTTTTCCCTCCTGCACAGGGTATTACTGGTACTCCTCAACACTTTGTTCAAGGTCGGCCAGCCGACGGGGTTCCACCCGCTTCCTATCGCCAACCCCAGCGTGGGTTTCCCCCACAGTCTTTACTTCCCAATCCAACTGGTCTTGGTTACGCGACTGGCCACATCCCCCACATTTCTTTGGGTACGGCACAACAGCTTTACGATATGGTCCTACCTCATACAGATGGCCACCACCCAGCTGTTACCCGGGTGCAGCAACAACACAATGTGTTCCGTGCTACTCACCAGCACTCTGCGTCGGACCCATCTGCACTCAGGGACGCTGCGACTTTAGCGCTGCTGGGGAGTCAAACTTTTACCCCAGCTACCCATGGTTTATATCCTCCTGCTGTTGCGCCGGCAGCTATCGGGCTGTATGCCAACCAATTCTATGCACCACCTGATGGATACACTCCGGATGTCGCTGCAGCCGTGAACCGATTACAAGCCCAATTTACTGGACCATATGGAGCTTTACCAAGTCAGACGATCGGAATTACAAACCCCGGCGGGTCTAGTACAGGTTCACAGACTAGTGGAGGGCCTAGCGCGAACAACCGCAAGCTGGGATTATACAAGACGGAGCTGTGTAGGTCCTGGGAGGAGAAAGGAACCTGCAGGTATGGCGCGAAGTGCCAATTTGCTCATGGAGAGGACGAACTCCGCATAGTGGCTCGACACCCCAAGGTAAGCTTTCTGATCCTCTAGCATTTCTGTCGTTGACTCGATTATCCTGCAGTACAAGACCGAAATTTGTAGGGTACGTGGAATGTCACTAATGAATTTTGCGCCACTGTGCTTAGGCGCTCCGCAGACATTTTGGGTCTCTGGGGCCTGTCCATATGGAAAACGATGTTGTTTCATTCATACTGAGCTTCCTGCCTCGGGTGTTGCGCCAGGCGCTGATGGAGCTCCTCCGCCGTCTGCAGGCACTGTCAACCGCGAGCGTTCTAACAGTGACCCTAATGAATCCTCGATTTCTTTGTTGCAACGCATTCAAAGGAAGAACGATGCTACACCGGTTGAAGTTTCACCTTCCAATGGTTCATTCCTCAATGGTCGACCACCTACAGGATCTCTTCGCGTTGATACCTCCGCCCTGAGTAACGTCACCAAGCAAAACAAGTCTGCTTACCCAACGTTCACCAGCAATGCTTTGATGCTTTCGCACCCAGAACAGACCTCGATGAAATCTCCTGTCCCGTTGACGGCTGGTCCCGATCTCGGTAGGCACAATGCAAGTCGACTGGACATCGTTGGCTACAATCAGGTACGATCGGTAGGAAAGTTGGGACATACGCGACTCAAATCATCTTCCATAGCGTTTAAATAAGGCCTCGTCAAACAACCCTAGTGCTCGTCACTCATTTAACGGGACTGATGTCGATCTCGATTTTACCTCCCCTTCGACACCTTCAGCTCCGAATCAAACCACATCATTCACCATGGCGAATGAGCGGACATCTACCAATAATGCGATTCCACGTAGTAGCCACGTCCGTTCTGGGAGTGTCGGCAATTGGGGTAACATCACTCGAAACGGCACTTTGACTGGCGCACCTACGTACGCTCAATCCCCTGAAACAAATGGGGATATCCCTTGGTCAACCTCGGAGCTGACCGTCGGAAGTGGGAGACTCGCAGACGGCTGGATGTAATGTCTAGAAATGTGATACGGACGCGAAGGTCGGACATTCTTCTTTCATCCCTTCTGGTTATACCTTTGCGATCTCTCCTCACAGGCTGACAAATTTGTTGGTCGCAACTTCCCTTTCTCACTCCTGATACGCCCCTCTCATGACACTTCTTGACTTAGCTGTTGTTATGGTCTCCACGTTCTTCATGTCCGTTCATGCCTTGCATCATTGTTTTGATGTTCTACCCCTGCTCCAATTGAACCTCTGTCTCTCCATCGCTCAGTCGGTCTCTGAAAAAAAAAAAGAATCTGAGTCATGTATAAACAATCCCTGTTACACCAAGTGCTGCGATTTCATGGAAGAATCTTTCCATGCGACACTTTGCATACCCAATATGATCAAAAACTACTTCGGTCCTCCCCCGACCCGTTAGATCATCCTTGGCCCTAATGATACCCCAGACTGCCCACATTCCGTGAGCTGCAGGGCTCCAAATTCTGACTTCCTGGTCTAACTTCGCAAGGCGCGCCTCGTCGACACCTTCAGTCCTAGATGGTTCCGATAATGGTGAGAGAGCTTCAGCCTGAGAGAGATAAGCTTGATAGAAATTACGCCGCTGGTGAGCTGTTGGATAACGTGAAAGGTCAAATAGATGAGGTGTAGAGGTGTGGTAATCGGCCGTCCACTCATGAAAATGGTTGGCGATATCAAATGCGAGGGGATTTAACGAGGCATACTCAAAGTCGATAACCACGAACTTCAGAGCATTCTCAGTAAGTTGGTAGGTGTTTAAAAAGCACTTACTTGGCGGTGCTCCGGCGTACCGTGTGGCAACCTCCCCATGAGTCTGAGAATGTTCCCACATTGAATGTCATTATGAGCAAAGACTCGTCGGCAATGACCATCCACTCTTTCCACTTGTGATAGCCAATGTAGATAGCGGCCCCAACCCCAAGCAAAGGCATCAAGATTGAGAACAGAGCGATCGCTTTCATCCAGTTCTGAGCGAGCGAGTACTTTGCGAGCTACCGGGAGCCACGCATTAACGTTCTTTTTGATGCCAATTTCCCACCTCTTGCCGGTGCCTCCCAGATTCCTGACCGCCAGTGGTCCTTCAATGTCTGCGACCTCCACCGAATGAAACTCAGCCATGCTTGCACCGATCCAGCGACTAATCCTTGCGTCTCGAAGATCAGAGGGTTCCAGCGTAACAGCGTCAAAATACTCCTCAATACGGCCGTTAGAAAATAAACCATAGATGCGTGGTCCAATATGATAACGTGACGAAAGGACATGAAGGGTGTGAAGCTCGCGAGATCGCGAGATCAGTAAACCTGACGAAGAACCAAAGATACGCAACACAACCGGAGGCATGGATGGCAGCGGCGGATATGAAACGAAGAAAACAGCGTTTGTTAGAGACCCGGATGCCTTACAAACTGAGATTTGGGTAGGGTCTAGATGCTGCGTGGTGCCCCAGGTAGGCACGTGAAGCGCGAACACTAGCGACACAAACTGCGTCGCAAACGACAAGGATTGGTATGACCTACAAGCGGTAGTGATAACATTGCATGAGCAAGGAAAAAAACATTCACGACACAACAAACAATGCCCCGAAGCAGCCTGAGATAGTACGAATTCCAGAAGGAATAAAAAACCTCACCTTGCATTCAGGTCAACGTCCAAACTAGGTAGTCCGTGGACAATCTTGACCTCACAAGCTGAGCTGTTTGAACGGGGGTTGTTACAAAAAGTTTGGCAATCCTCCTGGTCAAGGTCGCAAAGTACAGGGGCCTCTGTCTGTTGCACCTCGGAATCATGGTGAGAGGGTTTCCAGAGAATATCCATGGTGACACAGAAAGAAATGGAGTGGATAAAACATAGGGGTAGCATAAGTCTCTTACACCACTCATCAATATTGCTTGTGATTTGTTGACTGACCCCATGCGGCTCGCTGCAAAGAACACACTCGTGGGAATGAATGAAGTAACACTTAGCCCCAAGAGATGATAAGTGATTGGCAAATTTAAATATATCACACGATTGTTAATGAGACCGAGAAATATGCCCGTATGTCAGTGACCTTCTATACAATTCCAATCGCCATTATGTATATTTTTATTTTAAACTTCCAATCATAGCACATAACTCCACTCTAAAAATATGACATGTCTAATTCAATTATACCATGGTTTTACTAGCTAAGACATTCCAATAAAACCATGCCCTTCTTAATCAATTTCACCAACATTTTTTCGATAATAACATTCTTTCCTGCACCTGTCCGACAGGTTATGGGTACTTTGAAACACAAACTACCTCCAAACCCCCATAAAACCACAGTGTTACGTCCACGTCCGCGGTGGCGGGAGAAGCTAGATGGCATGTGCCCTTGTGACTGGGACGAACCTGAATGCCGCAGATCGGGCTTGCAACCTTTCATACATGCCGCAGCCGCGACTACTACTAAGTCCACTGAGGCAATGGCTTGCCTCATTAGACGGGCTGGTCACCAAACTAGGTCGCGGCAACGCACCAGTAGTCCCACCCGATCTTGCAGACTATTGGCGATCAAGATGTGCTAGCGCCAATCTAGATACACTCTCGATCAGTGCGCGAAGACGAGCTGTCATCGCAAATGAAATCTAATTTATAGTATGACCTCTACAAATTCAAATGGGTATTGCGTGGTTAAGACAGCACCAAATTCGATGCGGCCACTTTTTCTGTGACGGTGAAATGCTCACATAGCCTTGCTTCGCTTGCCTCGCGGATGGCTGCGATCGCCGCAATGTCATCATTTTACGTTGCATTTCGGTACATGGTTGGGCCGCATAGGCTTTTTGAGCGTCCTACCTACGCACTTTCGACGTGCTGCATGTTGCGATACCTCAAACTTTGTTGAATTCAGGTGTGTTCACGAACTTCCATCGGTATTAACCAATAGTGCCGGATCGACCCTTGATCACCCCCGTTTCGTTGTTCGGAGACCAGCAACCGTACCGGGCTGTAACAAGGGCGACCGTCCTCCGAGTGACACACGGCACGTGTTCTTGCAACAAATATTGCCTTATGTAGATAGAACCGACGGTTAAAGGAGAACCGGTTGGTATTTCATGAATGTATACAGTCGACCCCCTCTTAACCCGTACCACTTAGGATAGTCTCTGAGGCATGGGTTACCAGGGAGCATGGGTTAAGAGGGAGGCGTGACAGCTGGGCAAAGCGATTTGGGATAACCCAAAATGTATGGAGTATGAGTTATACCTGGTATGGGTTAAGAGGGAGTCGACTGTAGGTGCTTTCTGTACGTAAATTACTTCTTAATTCTGTTCGTCGATTCCGTGGAAGCTTGACGGTTATCGCGTGTTGATTGCTCTACCAATTGACCGCGGAATTCCACACGCGAATCGTGTATCACGAGGACATTGTATGCTCTGCTGTGAGCGTTCCCAATCAGCTCCGACGTCCGACTTCACGGGTGCATTGGTGTCATAGAATCCACTGCGCTGTGATTCGTTCGCGAACGTTTTGCTGCTACTAAGAGAGGTACAACGATTGAATGGGGAACATTGCTATCACCGACGTAACATCATGCAGGACCAGTCTACGCTATGGAGACCACGCTGATCTCTAGTTCCACGGTACAAATAATGTTAGATGTTTGCAAATTCTTTGTTCTATGCTTGTGTTCCGAGTCCCCCTGAATTGGGGACACCTATATGGTCTTTCTTTTCCTCAACACCGTCGTTCTTTCCCTCTATCGGGAATCGCTTTACAAAAAATGAAATCTTCGTGGGAGATTGACAATAACCAGATAGCGTATCTGTTACAACACTCACCAACATAGCCATGCACAGGAATGGGGTGCATGAGATCCAGATCGTCTGATAGAAGTGATGTCACGGCTGCGATTGTTGGTTAACCACGGACACATACCTCGATAGCCTTTGAAACGGCGCTTAGAACCCTCCATCTCAGGGCCAGGGGCTCAATCGAACTCAACGATGTCCAGTTGATCGAAGACGACCCTTGAGTTCGGTAGTCCGACGGCATGTCATATGACAACATCCCATCGAATATCAAACCAGCGATAGCCTTGAACCAAAAATGTGAGTGACGACGGAAAATAGCATGCGGTAAACCTTACCAATCCGATCGTTGCACCTGTGAATCTAACCAAGAAAAACGCACTCGTTCCTATTGCCAGGTTAGAAGGTCCTAGTGCTTTCACAAACACCTGGTACGGAGCGTGGAACAACATGCCAATGCCTATGCCAGCTATAAGCGGATAAATCGACTGTGAAAGGTTCGAAGAGCGCTCGTTGAGCAATGCGAGGAGCCCTGGAACGAGATGGGTATCCCAAACACTATTTCAATGCGGCCAATGCTCACCAAAGCCTACTGTTGCAATGAAAAGCCCAATCGTCGTTACCCACTTTTGACCATTGGTATCACCTGTCTTTTTCTGCCAGCACCCGATTAACCATGCAGCAGGCATAGAAGCCAGTGAGGATCCGAGGGAGTAGGGCAGAATCTGGATACCAGCTTCCAGAGGGGTCGAGCCGTTTACCACCTGATTTGAAATAAAAGTAAGATGAGATCTGATTATCACCAACGAAGCACACCTGGAAATATAACGCAAGATAGAAAGTTCCAGCATTAAATGCTAGATTGTGGAAGAAGGTGATAATGAGGACACAGACTGGGAGACCGATGAGCTCATGAATGTGACCAAACGAGGCTTCCCATACCAATGGTGTAACTTCGAAAAGCCATAGGTGGGAACAATGCATCACGGCTCGTGTACACCTCGTAAAAACCTCCAAGGACAAGGATTATAGGCCCAAGCGTGATAAACGATAGAGTGGAAGGCGAAGTCCCTGTGAATTCAATCAATCTTTGCATATATGAGCTCAGTCTCGCCATACAGCCGTTACTTGTAGCAAAGCTAAACCCGGTTATCAGCATCCCTGTCCCAACCATGAAGAACAGTCTGTAAATCTGGCGTAAGTTCCTGGAAAAGAGGAATAAATGACGAACGAACAGGCCAAGGAAATCAAATTTGCTGGCAAAAGTATGCCATAAGTCACCATTTGTCCGACCGATAGTAACGTCTCGAAGAGACATTATAAGAAGGATGAATGCAACCGTGCAAACAGGGAGGTTCATGTAAACTTCATGAAGCACGGCATTGAGTGATGATTTAGTCTGACCATTTGTAACTCACAAGCCCATCTCCAACTGATTGCGCTTGATAGACCAGCTGACCGACACGCGTATGAGCACATGTTCGGGAGTATGATGGCTGACTTACAACTGAATAATCCGCCTAGCAAAGGTCCTGCAATAGCAGAACAGGCCCACGTAACACTGAGCGCTTGAGACCATTTGGCCCTGTTTTTTGGTTCGACTATTTCGGACGTAATGACCCACACTGCACTGACTATTCCTCCACCCCCAACACCAGCCAAGGCACGAGCTAATATGAGTCCCACAATGGACTTGAAGTGATCTGATCAGGGAAGACACGCCACGGAGAAACGATCTTCTGTTACCTTAGCTGCACCACATAACAATGAACCAAGCGCAAAAATCACCATGCTCGTGTACAGGACGTTCTGTGAGGTTGAGGTTATTAGAGTACCCTGTCTGCCTTGGAAGAGAAACTCAAACCTTTCGTCCAACGAGATCAGATACCTTGCCATATAATGGCTGGCATGCGGTTTGGGTGAGCATATACGCGACACCAACCCAGGTGTATTGGCTCTGAGATGCCGAAAGATCACTCGTGATTGTGGGTAGGCTCGTGGAAACAATGGTCTGTGAAGATGTAAGTACAGGATCACAGGTGCAGAATGTGTTCACACACGGAGTCCGTAGTGGCGAGGAAGAGCGCCATTGCGGCCCTGTAACCCGCTGAGTATGGTTGTGATAAGCAAGTACTTAACGGTTTACCCTATGTGCACAAAGAGCAAACGCGACGTTGAAAGATTCGGCACGTCATGCTGAGATACGAGTGAGACAGAGTCAGGGGTGCTAGAAGTGCTTATAGATCCCTCAGTGAACAAGGCAGTGGGGGTGGATGAAGCAGGAAGTGAGACTAGGGAGGACATGAGTCACGATTGTCAGGGGGCACGGTTCAAATCAACCAAGAGGCTACCCCGTCGTCTCATTTATACGGATGATACGAGGGTGGCTTCCATCTGCGGACAGCCAGATGGCTTTTTCCACCTGACCACGGTAGACTGACAAGGCCAGGGAGGGCGTTAGCGAAAGATTAAAACTAAACGCACTGTCAAGCCTTTGTCATGTGTTGTAAGGCGGCACACAAAGAAGCATAATAACTTCTTCAGACTGCTGTTGCGAATGTACGCAAAGGGAATAGCAAGGAGACACTCGGAGTGCAGGTCCCCGCATGGAACAGTGCAGTGGAGGGAGGGGGGCCTCGTTGCGCATGAAAGCGAGATCAGAGCCTTGAAGAAGATCAGGAATGCCAGATCTCCGTACTAGGCTAAATGTTTGATTGAGAAAGGTTTGGAAGAAGTAGACGCAGACTAGTCAAAGGACGGTCACCACTGCGGCACTAACTCGCCTTTGGATGTCACGATAATTTTCCTTATATGGACGAGCATCGCCAAGCGACTTTTCACTATGAAACAATCTAATGTGCGATAATCGCTTCTATGTGTTATCAAACCGTCGCTTTTTGCCTCGTCTTTCGCTCCACGCTCTCCGATGGATCGTCATTACTTGCTATTTTTCCGCTTCCCTGTCCCTCTGCGTGGTGTTCAATTGAGAAGCGATTGATGCAATGAAACCGATGTCGCAATGCGGCGAGGTCAAACACATGAATAAATCAAAGTCCAGTGAGCCCTCGTACTCGTTTCCATGCACGAGACAGCCAGCCATCCCCGGAGGACGCTGCTGGATAAGCAAGAGAATCCCTACCGTTGTCTGCGGCTCCATCCCCTGCGGTGTTGAAACGCGAGGCCGTCGATCCCATTTCAACCTTGTCGTGAGCTGCAGTCTTTGGTGATGTCGTATTGCGACCCTCGAAATCATCCGCGTATTGTTGTAGAATTTCACGTTGTCGTGCCGTCAATGACCTATTGACGCGTCTTCATATGTACCTTGGTGGGCAAGCCTAAACCTCTTACCTTGGAAGCTGAACGGTGAAGGAAACAAACAAGTCCCCTTTGTCCCTGCCAAAGACTGACGGAACACCATGGTTTCGGAGGACCATCTCTTCGCCATGTTGAGTCCCACTTGGGACACGCACGTCGACATGACCCTCCAGTGTTGGGACCCGCACACGACCCCCCAAAAGCGCGACGTGTAGAGGTATCCGTGCTTCGTGATGGAGATTCGCCCCCTGTCTTCGAAAGATTTTCGAGGGAGCTACCCCAACACGGACTAAAAGATCCCCATGACTTCCCTTGCCTGTTAATGGGGCATCCCCAGCTCCCGGAACACGGATCGTCATACCGTCCTCGACCCCTGCGTTGAATCAGTATCAAGTGCACCCGTGACTAAGGGATGCTCTGCCACTCACCTGGCGGGATATTGACGTTGACCGTTTCCTTGCTTCTGACATGCCCCTGACCGCCACAGTGGTCGCAATGACTGCCGCGAGGGATAACGGAACCTGTTCCTAAACATGTCCCACAAGTACTAGCCATCTGGAATCCGCTGTCTATAACAAATGTCCGCGTCCCAGTGCCATGACATGAACTACATGTTGCACGCTTAGCACCCCTTTTGAGGCCAGTGCCGCTACAGGTTGAGCAGGTCGAGACCGGGTTGATGTTCACGGTACGGACGGAGCCCTTGCAAGCATCCATGAAAGTGACATTGATACGAGCCTCGATATCAGCACCTCGTGAACTCTGCGCGAAACCGGTCGAACGGGCCCGGCCGCCAAAAGCACCACCGAAGAGCTGGGAGAACAAATCGCCCTGTGCACCACCAAATGCTGTACCGAAGTCGCGGAACCCGGCAAAGCCTCCACCAGTATCCCCAAACGGATTTTGAGTAAACGCGTTTGGATCAAAGCCGGGTTGTTGGGAAGCGGCGCCATACTGATCATACGCCGTGCGCTTCTTGTCATCTTTCAAAATCTAGGGGAGTGTGAGATGTATGGTGAATTATGAGAATAGGGAGCGCACGTCATAAGCCTGCTGTATTTCAACAAACTTTGCTTGTGCGTCCTTGTCAGGGTTCGTATCGGGGTGATACTTTCGTGCAAGCTATGAACAGAGTTTGGCAAGCGGTTACGGCGAAACAAGAACCTGTGCGCATACGGCAAAATAGGTCTTTTTGATCTCGGCAGCCGACGCATCTTTGCCAACACCCAAAACCTCGTACGGAGTCTTGACTCCCGCTGCAGGTGTGGCAGAAGTATGAAACACGCGCTGGAAAGAAAGGGAGTTGGGTTGACGTGTGAGGCACGAAATTGAAATGGACCTTGGTTCTGGGCTTATGCTGACGAGGTAGAATTAGCAGGTGACGATGGTGCGGAGATGTTGCGCGGTGAGAAAAGAGTTGTCTGGCGCAGGCGTAAAAGGATATGAAGGAAGAAATGCCCTGAGAAGGGAAGCGACGGAGCATTGGCGATGGGTACAGGCTGCAAAGTCAGTTGCATCTCGACAATACTGTATGCATGTATTTGCTGACTAAGAAATGCACCGCCACGCCGACGCCACTGTTTACGTGCATTCGAGATAGCGAACGAGATTGACTCCGAGTACACTCAGACGTAAACCTAACGCACGCCGTCAAAACGTGGGTACTTGCTTCTGCTTCGCCACCACGATTTGCCATACGATACCAGAATCTCATTCCCCTTTTTGATCGTGTCGTCCTTACTCCAGATGCTCATCCGCAGCTCACCTCCTGCAGCCCGATATTCCACGAATTCCGCATTTGGCCTATCCTGGACCCCGCGGTAGTCGTTAATGAACCTGGCCTCGTTACCCATATCCGCCGCATCGATCCCGACGTTAACCCCGTCCTCCGAGCGGTAGAGCGAGAGATCATAGTCCGAGTTGGGCCTTTCCTGACAGTGTACTTCTCCGATATAATCGATGATGTGCGATCTCGGTGGTATCTTCTTGCATGCGAACAGGCCGTGTTGTCCGCATGCAGGATGGCCTGGCTCTGTCACGGGCCTAATACGGACGAGGGGATTGGCTTCGCGACTGGGTGATTTCGGAAATGGTGAAGAGGCGTCATTGGCGAGCCAGGTTCGCATAGCTGCTTCTACCGAGCTGTGGTACCGAAGAGAGGTAATAAACTCAACCGATGACGGCCACTGCGGGGGCTTTCGAGAGGGCATTGCCCCTGCTGTCTGCCCTGTTGGAGTTGGAATTGAACGCGCGCGTCTCTAGCGTGGGTAAATTGTTTCTGTAGCACGTTGCACCCAGCAGCGCAAGGCCAAGTCACGGCTGGCAGCATCACCTCTTTCCATGGTACGGCCCCCCACAAAGTCGGTTGCACGCGTCTATCGGGATGTCAACGCACAGTTTGGTCCTGCATGGCATGAATATGGTCAACCGACGTTTCCTCCACCATGCCCGATTCCGCTAACCCACCACAACAGACAATCTACAGGTTCAGTGGGGTTCACAGGACCACTACGAGATAGTGCGCAAAGTTGGACGGGGCAAATATTCAGAGGTACAATCTCTATGTGATCACCAATAGATCTCAATCAATTTGACACCCAGGTGTTCGAGGGAGTTAACGTCATACACGACGAAAAATGCATCATAAAAGTCCTTAAACCAGTGAAAAAGAAGAAAATAAAGCGTGAAATCAAGATCTTGCAAAACCTCGCGGGTGGCCCAAACATCGTGGCTCTCTTGGATGTCGTTCGAGACCCAGCCTCCAAAATTCCGAGTCTAGTCACCGAGTACGTCGACAATGTCGACTTCAAGGTGCTATATCCACGGTTCACGGATTTCGATGTCCGATTCTATATGTTCGAGCTTCTAAAGGTGTGCTTCTTTTCTTGATCTCTTCATTTCTCTGTTACCGAGTTTGTTTCCTAGGCGTTGGATTTCTGTCATTCGCGGGGCATCATGCATCGTGATGTAAAGCCCCATAACGTTATGATCGATCACGACCAACGCAAGGTACTGTTGATCTCTGATGCGTTACGTCCCTAATCACAAAACACGATTGTACAGCTCAGACTTATCGATTGGGGTTTGGCCGAGTTCTATCATCCCAAGGTCGAATACAATGTTCGTGTGGCGTCGCGTTATTTCAAAGGTCCCGAGCTCTTGGTAGATTTCCAAGAGTATGATTACAGCCTCGATATGTGGAGCTTTGGTTGCATGTTTGCCTCGATGGTGAGGAACCCCTTTCTCCACTAGCTTGACTGATTTCCGTATCACACTGGTGTAGATATTCAGGAAGGAACCGTTTTTCCACGGGCACGATAACTACGATCAGCTGGTCAAGATCGCCAAGGTTCTCGGCACCGACGAACTATATGCGTACATTGACAAATACAACATTCGCCTTGATCCACAGTATGACGAACTCCTGGGCAGGTGAGATTGTTCTGTTCGTCTTTCCAGAACGATTGGCAGATCGTATCAATCAGGTATCCCCGGAAGCCATGGTCAAGATTCGTTACGTCGGAGAACCAGCGGTATGTCTCCAACGAGGCAATCGACTTCCTTGATAAACTGCTCCGCTATGATCACCAAGAACGTTTGACAGCTCGTGAAGCGCAGGCACACCCTTACTTTGGTCGGCCTTCATTTCTTCCAGTGCGACATCGTGTTGATTTCCAGATAGAACCAGTGCGTAACGCAGCCTCTGCGACCTCCGCAGATGGCGAGAGCGAAGACTCGGGAGCATCATCGGCCTAGTCTATCATACACTCCTTTTCTCCGGCCATTAACTGCTGTATTACTCCTTCTATACAGATATCTCCTTACTAACCTGTGGGATGCTGGTGGTGCTTCATTTTGGAATACCTGATAAGTGCCAACAAAGCTCTGCTCGATATCAGGGAAGTGCGAAGGCCAACCGATGTGATGAGTCGAAAAACACGATGAGAGATTGAGGCCGCCGCCGATAATGGCAAGCGCAAGGTGCAGTTGTCTTTCTTTCCAGAGAGAGAAGTAAGTTGCAAAAGCGTTGTGTATGTGAATGGAGTACAGAAAGCAGGCGACCAAGTACTGGTTCAGAGATAAGGTAAGCGGAATGTCATGGGTTGAAACGAGGACTCTAAAATGTGGTGCTCACAAGGTACCGTGTTGCACCTGCGATGCGAGCGCACGGTGGGTTGACCTCGGTCTATCTTTTGTCAGGTGGACCGTAATGTACTCATGGCAGGCCTGTAAAGCATTGTAGCCCCGTACAGAGTCTTGTGCCAATCACTTCCACCGGCAGGGCTCTGAATCATCCCCGCAGGCGGTCCCTCTCTTCCACCTGCCATGATGCTTGCGCAACAGAGCTACGGTGCATCTCTAATCCATATCAAGCTAGGAATCATTGGCGCTACCCTCATATAGCTCCGTGCTATGTGACCTTGAACACACGATCATGATGCAGCGGGTCTTGATTTCGAACTTGAGGTAGTCTCGGACACATCGTGATTCAAATTTCTCCTACCAGCTGCTTTTGCCAGGGCATAAGGATTGAAGATTCATGACTGAGTTGGCTATCCTCACGTCGGTTCTCATGAACAAGGTCTCCCGGGTCGTTGTGAGGAATACATCTCTCCTCAATCGGTTATGTCAATCCCTTTTACTCATGCCCCCTAACTCCCACCCATTTTGAGCATCCCTTTAGCAGGATTCCTCGCACAAGTGCAGTTGCGAAACTCGCGTAGGTTTTCGGATCAGGGATCATCATTCTCATTCTGCGGCTTACTCCTTAGGGGCAGCACTAGATCTTATTCAAAGCTGAAACATGCGATACATCGCTCAGTTATGTCAGAGTTGTTATCATCGGAGAACATGGGACCATTCTGAATATAAACCCCATCCCCTGCCGTTTTGCTCCTAGCATCGACATGAACCCCAGTCTCGCAGCAGCAGGGTTCGCTGCCCTCACTCTCGTGTATGTCTTAATCAAACATTTCACTCGCCCATCTCTGTCCCAGATCCGCGGCCCTAAGTCACCCTCTTTCTTCCTTGGTGAGTTTCTCCTTGTCGTCTAGTTGCCAGTCTCTTGACGCCACTCGACAAGGAAACTTGATCGAGCTATTCCAACGTCCTGTCGGTCAAGCCGACTTTGAGTGGCAACGTCTCTATGGGGACGTCGTGCGCTTCAAGACAATTTTTGGGGCAAGTGCAGTGAATCACAGATGTTGTCTTGGAATCTCATTGTGTTGTACACTTTGTTGGATATTAGGTAGACCAGCTTCTCATCGCCGATCCGAAGGCACTTCAACGGATACTGAACACGTTACCCTACAGTTATCCGAAGCAGCCCAATCATCTTGTTGTTGTGCGCATGGTAAACGGGAGGGGCGTCAATTCGGTAGATGGTATTGCCACGTGTTTTTACCCTACGAATTTCTTACCATCAACATTTTTCACAGGCGACGACCACAAGCGTCATAGAAAGATCCTCCTTCCAGGCTTTGGTGCCCCGGAGGCAAAAGCCTTTTCTAATATCTTCCGAGGATGTGCTGAATCTGTAAGTTCTTGCTACTCTCGGTTCTTGGTTCTCTCCCGACACGAAACGTAGCTTTGCACCAAATGGCTGGAGATCATCGAGAGTAGCGGTGAGCAGAAAGTTGTCATAAACGTTACAGAGTGGATCTCCCGTGCGACACTGGATGCAATCGGCCAAGGTATGCGGTTCTCACATGATACGAATAGACTGGCCAATATTCTATCAGCTGCTTTCGATGTCCAATTTAACACCATCAATAACGATGATCACCCTCTTGCAATAAAATACAATAACATGATGTCCGTACTCCTGTGTTACGTCTTCCGACCCCCGCGTGACCTTATACTTCCAGGAGCGACGTTTTCGGGCGTCCATCCACCCAGTTGATTTTTATGCAAGCAGCTTCAAAGTATGTTCCAATATGGGTACTCGAATGGCTGAGTGACCACGGATCACACCCCCGATTTGTACGTGCACGTGAGGCAAAAGGAATTGTGACAGAGGTGGCACGGAATCTGGTTCGGGAGAAAGCCGAGATGTTGTTAGCACGGAAGGGGAGCAGGGATTTATTTACCTTGCTTGGTAAATGATGCAATGTCACTCGCCAATGTTACTGACCACATTCCAGTCAAGGCCAACATGGACGCAGAAGCGAAGGACAAGTTGACAGAAGAGGAACTGATCTCCCAGATGCGGTATGTGACATACCAGTGGATGATCTCTTCCCCTACATGCTTCATGATCACCAGCACGATTCTGTTTGCAGGACACGAGACCACCTCCACCTCCCTGAGTTGGATTCTCTTGGAACTTGCACGCCACCCTGAAATTCAGTCTAGACTCCGTGCTGAGATCCGTGGGGTGGAGGATGTGATTCAAGCTCGAGGTGGTACAGAGTTCACGGCAGCAGATTTGGATGCAATGCCTTATCTCACCGCAGTGATCAAGGTACCTTGCCACTCTTTAGTCCTCCATATTTGATGCTGATGCATTGCTGGTCCCATGTATCAGGAGGGTTTAAGGTACCACTGTGTAGGCCCTCAAGTCCATCGTATGGCTGGCAAAGATGACATTATCCCACTTTCTCGGCCAATTACTACGGAAATGGGTGCTGTAGTTGATGAAATCTTCGTTCCGAAGGGAACTCGGATAGTAGTTTCAATTGCAGCCTACAATCGGTCGGAGCTGCTCTGGTTCGCTATTTTATCACATTGCTCACCATGGATGATATTCCACAGTAATAAAGAACTTTGGGGTGAAGATGCACACCAGTTCAACCCTGATCGATGGCTGAAGAATGGCTTTGCAAGCGAGAAGAAAGCTGTTTCTATTGGTGTCTATTCGAACCTGTGCGCTTGTCTACAATGTGTATCAGTTTGGGGCTTGACTCTGACACCCTCTTTCTTCTTTTAAAACTGACACAGGATGACATTTCTAAGTGGTCCCAGGGGGTGCTTAGGGTGGCGCTTTGCGTACGCCTTCCTTTTCTATGAGCATGGGATACTAGACTGACTTGGTGTTCGCTGATTGACCAACAGTGTGGTAGAGATCCAGGTCCTCCTGGTGGAAATTATCAGGATGTTTGAATTCACAATGACGGACCGAGCTGAAAGGATCAGCCGCCAGCCGGGGGAGATGATGATCCCGATGGTGATGGGTGAACTTGGATGCGGTTCTCAAGTTCCATTGACTGTGTCGGTGGCCGTTCGTGAGTGTGCATGAAGTTGGATTCGATGCGCGCAGATGGCCATTAATCAAGTTCTATGTTTGTATCGTTTCACGTTGATTACGTGGGACATGCTTCTCTCCTCTAGCCGTGGTGTGTTGACAGCGTCAATACGACCTTGTAGTGGAACGAATACATGATGTCCACCGGATTTTTTGTGCCCGTCTGCGTTCATGCGAAGCACGAACACAGCTGCAGAGCTCAATCTTCGGACGAGGATTCCGAACGCCTTTCTTCCTCTTCCCATCCCCTCCGGCGACTTCATCTTCGTCGCTCCAGCGCACTACCTATATCGCGACACAACGCTCCCTGTGCCTTCCCTTCACGGGAACCCTTGCGCGCGAGCGCGTCCCCCTCAGATTCGGCTCGGTGCATCCCCGCGAGGTTGTCTGCATGCCCTTCATGGCTTACACCAACAGGCGGCGGGGGCGTACCGGACGAAACGGGAGCGTCACGCACATGAGCACAGGCGCGGCGACGCACTGGAACACGTCGATCGGGTGGGTACAAGCGCGAGGAGGCGATCGGCGTCAAGTGCTAAAGAAAACGATCAGTGCAGCGCACGAGACGACGGCGACGCACCTAGGCAATTCCCAGAGCCGCCACAACCGCCAGAAAAGCCCATTCCGCTAAGAGAAGAGCCCCTAAGCGTCGAGCTCGAAGGGGAACGGACTGGATACCTGAGCGTCGACGTTGACCCTACGGGAGACGAAGTGAACGTGTCCAGAGCATCTGGTCGTGACATGAACCGACTTAAAGAGTAGAGGACGCGTCAGTACGCACGCGTGAAGACCAGAAAAGCTGGGAGGAAGGGAGACTCACCAGCAAAGGCTCGGGGCGGGCCGGACGTGCCAGATGATGAAGCGGAGACATCGGGACAATAAAGGAACGCAGAAGACGCTAGGACGAGGCCGAAGAAGCTGAGGAACACGTCAGAACATCAGCGTAAACAATTGGAGCAGAAGCAGGACGACTCGCCTCCACGGGCTCGAGTCACCGGATGTAGAAATGACGTCGACTGGAGTACCAAACAGCGACGAGGGTCCAAGGGATGTGCAGAAGAAGCTACGGAATGCGTCAGAATGCTAGCACAATACACCGCAGCTAATAGGGACGAAGAACATACCTGCAGGGCTCCGAAGAGCTCGAGATGAGGCAGATGACCCAGGCGGCCAGCTGCGCTCACCAGACGATGTCCGCAAGTCTATAAAATTCCCTGTGAACTTCAGGAGTGAGCGCTTCGATGAGACGAGCGCACCGGGACCAGGTAGAAGGTCAGGAGGCAAACTGGGCGAGCAGGTCGAACCAGGAGATATCTGAGGCGATATGAGATCTGGAAAGATGGTGGAAGCATCGTAACTGATAGGAGAAGATGGGGGACGCAACGAGCGGCGCACGCCACGAGTCGAACGCGACCGCTAGCTGGAGGCGAGTCGAGTCAGCATGGACGCGACAAGTACAAGACGGAATACGTACCTGGACAGACCACACCACCTCCAGAACATCACAGACGATATACAGACACAGAGTCCACCGCGTCGACGAGGACGAATGAAAACGCAACCTAGAAGAGTCAGTCGAGCAAAACGAGCTCACCAAGCCATACGGGTTACCGAACCGGGTAAATCAGACATGCCTCACATGTCGAACATGGAATTAATAAGAATTCCGGGTCACGATACGCGAGTGCGATAGCCTCGCACTGGCCGTGACTTACCATATCAGGCAACATCGCCAGCGACACGTCGATCCTTCGGACACAACACATTCGTTTATTGGCAAATTTAATAGGTACCATTCATTTGATTTATCATTCAATTTACCTTTGTGCTATAAGCTGCATAATATTGGGTAAACACCACCTCGTGTTTGGGGGGAGTGTTGGAATTTTCGTGGTACTATTTGGTAGATTATATAAACATACCTATAGTGTTGCCTCAGCTTCAAGCTGGCATTTTTTTTTATCTCAGCCCCTACTTGATAAACATATAAGTGAACTATCTCATAATGTAGTTTTTAAGTGTGGTTTTCAAACAAAAAAAGATCTGTGGTGATTGATGTGCCCACCTCCTGAGATATTTCAATTGAGCTAAAAATGAAGCTGAGCCAATATCTTGAAAATGGTCAGATGAATTCATTTCAGAAATTTTGCTGCTTATAAAGACTACATTTCATTCCATACATGCATGTCAATTACAGCTGAGATAAACAAGCTAGGTGGAATAAGCTGAAATTTTCAGAAGTTGAGCTGAGGCAACACTACACCCCAGTGACTTGCTGAGGATTCTAACAGTGGTGGTGTATAAGTCAGCAATACTAGCTAGTGTCTCTTTGCATGTGACTAACTCAGAGTTGTGCCATAAATATCTCTAAACTGGAAATTGGTGGATGCAGAGTGATGTCTTGGGAGGTACACAAGCACAGTCCATCCCTGTAGCACTCACTTTTTGCTGGGCCTTGAAGAAATTTTGAATCCATTATTTAGGTGCCACTGGTGACTGGACAGAGGGTGGTGTTTTGTTAGTGTCCCCACACATTATATTTGTATGTAGGAATGACAAGTGATTTTTCAGCACATGGTTTCAGACTACTTGAAATTTTTTACTAGCCTTCAAGCTGGTACTAAATACAGAGCAGTACTAGTAGGTAGAAACATAAGATTTCAGTTCCGCACTTCCATTATATGAACTGAAACACAGGTTCACTGGAGCAGGTCAGTGCAGCTCCAGGTCCAGATTGCCGTGGCAGGTGACATTAGATAGTCTGAAGTATCACATTAAGGAGATGGGGTGTGTGGTGGCAGTGCTATGATATTACAGAGAAACTCAATCATCATGCTATGGCTCACTTGTGATGATGGGGCTCAAATCCGAGGACTCTTGATTGCCTTTATCAGGATTGTTGGATTTTGGAGGCGGAGGCCCCGGATCATAATATGCATTGTGCGCCTTCCAAGGGAGAAGCCCTGAACTATCACATAGAAAACCACCAACAAAGCTGAAGGAGTAGTAGGTGGATGGTGGAACGGGATCCATCGTCTGGGCCATGCTAAGGAGGCGAGAGTAAATGACATATCCGGCGTGAGCGTCATTTGCCGCGTCTAGGAACGGTGATCAGAATATTGTCACGAGCCAGGGGAGGAGTCGGATCATGTCGATGATTTTCCCAACTCACATTCTTGTTGAGGGGTGTTAAGACGTTGCTCCCAATTGCTACGCTGCGTTTTTCCTTTTAAGAGCGTGGCTTGTTCGTATGTTTCGAGTAATCGAGCCAAACCAATGGGATTGGTATACTTTCCCTTCCATCGATCATTGTCAACCGTGCGGGCGAGAAGGGACATTCAACGCAGTTGCGAACGGATACCCCGCAGTCCTTGTATAATTTGACGCAATCATCTAGTTTCGAATCATGTGGCAACTGGCTGCTAGCTAATTGATCATTACGTACATCGAATGCTGACACCAGCCTTAAGCCAGACTGGCGAGTTGAGTATCTCTGCTAAGCGCTTCGGAAATTCTGTGAGAGTGTCAGTTAAGCATAGGGTGCCAGGTGAAGGTAGGTACGTGTCATTAAATGGATGTGAAGAAGTATCACGGTATCTGCCGTCGCTAGCTGCACAAGGGCAACGTGGTTCTCAGGCTTGCCCTTGCGAAAGTTCGGGCGCCACTCAAGGTCGAAGCCAAGGGGGCCAGGGGGTAGGTGGGCAAGGAGGTCATTTGCCTCGAGGTGCGCCGTGCAGTAGAACAGTGTTGGGTTGGAAGAGCGGTCCCGCCAGGAATACTTCGGGAAAATGTGAACAGGATTTGGTGCATGGATTTTCCTCGCGGGGGTGTTGTGGAGGGCGTGCATGCTGGAGCAAGGACGGCCCCGAAGCGGGGATGTGGATGTGATGGATAACAGGCTCAGCATGATCCTGGCAACGACTACGAATGCCAAATATGGCAAGATGTATCTGATATAGGTGGGACAGAAATAGACGTGCCCAGGGGGATAATTTGATTGGCCAAACGCCCCGTGCGTGCTAAATGCGGAGGAGTCAACTCAGGATCCGGACCAATTGCTACGGATATAAATAGGGTTTCCTGCCAAGATCGCTGTGTAACAGGCACTAAATTAGCTGCCAGGGGACAGTTGCAGTCGTTCCTCCCTCCACCGCAGCCTAATGAGACGCCAGCCTTCGCCCAATGCTTGCAGTCATGGTTTCTGTGGTGATTGCTTCCATTGTTGTTGTTCAGGTCACGGATGGGGAGGGGGACTGCGTGCTGGACATATAACTTATCGCATAATCACAAATATAGCACTCACCGTCTTTTCGGGTATTCAGCCTCACCTTTGGCTTGGCATTCTAATTATACTGGCCTTGGGCTACTCAAAGATAGAATGTTGGACTTGGCTGTCCTACAAAAAGTCTGCGCATGCAGCGTCCCATCCACCGCCTTTGAGACCAATGAATACATCCTACCTCCCTTCTGCAGAGTGTTTACATCACACGCCTCATTCGTCCCTCGACCGCAGGAGCCTTGTCATGTCCACCTGGCACGTCCTTGAGCAGGTCAATATATGCCACTTCTCTTCCGATGTCACAGTTCCCCTCATCTTTAAGTACTTGCAGCCACCCCCCCCAAGTCTCCGAGAAATCCTTGGTGCATACAGGTCCAAAGGTGATGGCGACCGTGACATGCTTATTGCCATGTTGAACGCCAAGAGTGCAGAAGACCAGGTCGGCGTCCTCCCTCTCGATAGTCATCGCCGTGCTCATCTATGGGCAGCGCATGGCGGCTATGGCCTCATTGCACAGAACCCTTCTCGACTTGTATACTGTCGATTCCAAGGTTTACCCCCTATCATCTCCCATCAATAGCCCAAAAGACAGCAGATGCCACACTGCCGACCTATCCAGTGGACACGAATCCACGCACAACGCTGTGACCGCCTCAAGGTTAAGGGACCCGCCTTATCAATCACAACCTCCTTGCAAACGGCAACGTTACTCCCGCTCCCCTGCACCATCTTCACATCGTGATGCCCGTTCTATGCACCCGTCATCACGTGATTTGCCACCCAGTCCTTATTCGTCGCGTAGTGATTCGGAAGACTATTCACCGAGATCCAGAGCGCCTATGGCCATCGATTCACTTCTTTCTTCGGGAGCAAGTAGAGGTCAGGCTGCCCCGGAAGATTCTCAAAACATTCCGGACACGTCGCAAGTACACTTTCCTCCGTCTGCAATCGGAGCATCAGGCTAGGGTTCTAGTAGCAATAGTATTCTCTTTTGCTTTCATTTATTAGCACGTGCTCTCTTCTGTACTTCTAGCATAGCCATACACATACTACACACCATTGCTGTACCCACACCTTGCATCCCCACTGCTAATGATATATCGGCAGAGTTTTGAGTGCCTTGAGAAGGCGCCCTCGCGTAGGCTCAAGCCTGTTGGGCCAATGCCACCGAGATTTTCCACGAAGACTTTCCGGTTCCCATTTTCCTTTTCTTGCAAAACGAAAGGATGGTGTTGGCGTGCCAGAGTCACTAGTTCTCCGTATCACATTTAGACTTAGAGTCACGATTAGATATAAATTTCTCTTGGATTGACCCATTGAATGATTGCCATCAGATAATTAAAGGGTCTAGGTGATCAAGCAGACACTGCGAAAAGAAAAAGTGGAGACTCCTGCACATGTTTATTATTATTTGACCCGACAAATCATCATCTGATTCGTCATACCACTACGACCTCGGTATGTATTACTACTAGTATTAGTTGTCGACGGTCAACTGACACAATAGAAAACAACGCACCGATTTGCAGCGCACCGATATTTGGCACTGGATCTTCTTTGGGACAGACTCATCTCCCTTAGCGAAGCCAAAAAAAAAAACGTTACACCCGCTGCGGAGCAGATTGTGATCGGTGCTTTTTTTGGCGAGGAATTTACCACCTTGGTTGACGACTTGAATCTCAGTCCTATACGAGAAGTTTGTACATTCCTCTGAGTTTAGCATACCGCGGAGAGACGGAATGGGTATGATGTGTTACAAGATGCCAAGCCTTCAAGTTTGCGTGGAAAGAAGTGAGAATAACATTGAAGGTGATCAGATCTTTTCTCGAGTACTCTGTGAATCTTTGTTGCTTGTCGCAGCCGAAAGTGGAACCTACATTGTGAGCTGGTCAATGTCATAAGTTCTCCTATCATGACGAACCTGAACAACAAGACGTTAGACGGAACCTAGAACTGCTGTAAGACATCCATCACCTCAACTGAGGTCTCGCTGTGGGCAACTTACACAACCGTTTGACAACCTGAAGCAGCATATCAATAGTTGAAAGTTTCGGCAAGTTCAGGTCATGATCACGTGATGAGCATAGGTTCGTGGCTCCAAGTTCAAGTTGGCTTCAGGAGTACTAGTCTGACCTGACCATTCACTCACGCGTGGCCAGGACCGCTCACAGCGATGGCGGAGCCCGAAGAGGAAGACGAATTCCCTAACGATTTTGATGGCTTTGACTTTGACAAGATTCCTGCACTTCGAGCACCAAGCACCAGCACACCTACTCGGAGTCCTGAGGTCTCTTTGCGTTCAACGATCAAACGAAACATCGTGCCGCCCGCTGCGGCAAGCATTACGGCACCTACAAGATCAAACAGTGTAGAACACATGGATTCCGCCTTCCTTGCAGTTGTAGATGCGCTGGAAGCTCGCGCTCTCTGTGAAATGTCCCAAGGTAAGGAACACCGGAAATTCACTGCTACTGGAAGTTATTATCTTATGACATCTTGTAGCTTCTGTATCGCTATTAGGTTCCGAGCTCGGTTTGCTTCTGTGTATCGTGTCATGCTCACGCGTGGCTGAACAGTACGCGAAGGTGGTCTCCCAAGGGATGTTCAGGGTATGTTATCGAACTCGTCGATGAGCTACTGGACTTAAGTTATACACTAAAAGATCTTGAGCCTTACAAAGGTGGTATGTCTATTTCATTGTTACGAACCATGCCGTGCGGAGCTTTGCCCGGATGCCTTTTGATCGTTTCATGATACTCATGCCCTCGGGGTGACGGGGATGGCCAGCCTATATTAAACTTGCGAGCATCCTAACCAATTCACAGAATCATCCTCTGCGACCAGAAAAGGTAAGAGGAAGGCCGGTCTACAGGAAGATGCGGATGTAGGAGGCATCCTCGAAGGGTACGAGACTGAGCTCACTTGCCCCATGTACGTTCATTCCCTGAAATATTCTATCATTTATATATCTAAGATCTTTCCGGAAGCTGCTGTGATTTGCTGTAAGTTGAACACCGTCGTGACCCGATTGTGCGACAGTTACCTCTGAGACTTTAGTGTTGGCGCACAAGTAGCAAATCCATGCGGACATACATGTTGTGGCGAGTGCGGTAACAACTGGTTGTCACAGAATGTGCGCGTCACATCCTTATCCCAATCTTCTTGTAATGGCTCTTTTTTTTTCAGAGATATGAGCCTACCTGTGCCGTATGTCGGGCAAAATTATTCGGTCGGAAGCCCCTGCTCCCGAACTTCTCCATGGACAACCTTGTGCGCCAGCACCTTCAGGCGCTAAGAAAAAGCGGACGTCCAGATTGGCAAGAGAAGGGATATAAAACCATTGAATGGAATAAACGACTAGAGTCTGTGCATGTCTGTCACACCATAGCACAAGGCTATTCAACGTTTTCAGATCCTGGAAAAAAATGGCTGCTATCAAAGCAGCAAAAGACAGGTCGAAAGAGACTGCTGCTCGCTCACGGTGGCGCTACTACGAGCTTGAAGAATATGTGCCAATTGACGAGGATATGGACGATGACGGGGAAGCGCCGATTTTGCGTGTATTGCCACGCCGTGGAACTCGCTCCAGACACTGAGTAATCCAAGCGAAGGATCAACCGGGACATCCTATTAAGCTTTCTAAGCAGGAATGTACATAATGAGATGGATCTGGGATGAGGGAATGTAAATCCCGTCGAGCTCGCTTAGAAGCTGATTCCATAGCCTAAGTATCTGTTGTCAGCCAGCTGCATGGTGTCAGCCGACCTGGCAAGTAACACCACAGGCTCATACCCTCAATAATCGTAATCGTGCTCGTTGTCATTCCCAGTGTTTCGACTACTTCGCCTATCCTGGTGTGCATCACTGGAAATTGACTGGACGATAATATCGTCAAGTATTTCGGGATGCAGATCGTATTCAGAAGTTCGGACTATGATTGCATAGACAGCTGCACATAAAATTCATTGATGGTAGCCTGGTGGAGGCAAATAAATGCAGTTAATTACCATATTCAATCTTTTCAAGTGACTGATTAGTGACGGCCTGTTTTCTGCGAAGCCCTTTCACGAAAGGAGCGAATCTGTCAAAGACTTGGTGTCCAATAAATACATGAAATAAGTATTATGAAGGAAGTACATGCTGGATTTACAATCTTTCACAAAGTTGCACACTTGTACAGCTCGAGCGCGTCCTCCTTTGCGGGAAAATCCAGAGATGGCAAATCTCATCAGCTCTCCGGGGAGATCTGACAGGCCGAGCAAATAGTCTTCCTTGGGGAGAAGGAAGTACTGAGGCGCTGATAAAAACGAGTGTGTGAATCAGACGGGCAATATCCACGCACAGGAACGCCATTGTCATCGGACAATGTGGCCTGTACTTGCTGAAATGTGATTAAGGTCCCATGACCAAGGTAGTGAGCGAAGCTCAACGCTTCGATGTATCTGGGTGAAAGGGATTATTCAAGGGGATTAAAGCATGTTGACGAGGGATCTACTCTTGTAGACCTGGGGAGACGGATTGATGATGGCGCCAGAGGGAATTATCCTCTAGTTCTGGTTTCATAGTTGCATATATGCCGCGAACCTCGCGAAGTTTCTCAATCCCGTGTTCGTATGCATGCTTCGAATGCGCTTTATCATTTTCCACTTCTTCGTTCATGATGCGGTGTAGGAGGAAAATGACCTTTTTCGAGAGGTTGGTCACGTCGCGGCTTGCCTATCCACACGGCGCTTGAGCAAAGGAATGGGATGGCGATCCTGTGATATGTACGATCGAACATGCGGATTTACCTTTATGAGACGTTCCCGTCTATCGCTGTAATCGTCGAGCTCCCGTTGGAATTGACGAAAAACCTGTTGATAGGACATACAGTATTAGGAAGCGACCGTCATAGCGTGACAATGACGATAGTCCGTTGTCACGGGTCACCAAGATTTCACGTGCGTGACCAGTGAGATCTTGTAGGTGCCATCCTGAATGAGCGGTCATAAGGTCTACTGGAGCTCGCACGTCATCATAGCCTTCCAGCACGTAGTCACGGTGGAAAGACTCAGGCTACATTTCTGCCCCAGGCCTTGACTCAACTACCGAGTACTAATTATTCGAACCACTTGCCAAAGGCTCATGTACACATAACATAGACGGACACAATAAGTCTTTGGATCCTACTCTTGCGCCAAGTTTCGAAACTGTCGACATACACACGCATGCAGTCTAGTTTGTAAGCACTGCAACATCCGACGAATACACCACCACCCAATCTACAGGACACCAACAGATGTGGGGTTGGGTCAATCCAAAGCTACCGTGTTGAAAGCGGCATCTTGCATCTCTTTTATGGCCTTTTCTCGTATCATCTCCCACACTATGTTACGCTGATGGCGAACATCGCCCAAACCTTCTCTTATCTCCTCCAACCTCTCAACATACTCGCGGTCATCGTCCTGCAGCTCCCGTAACGTTGCCAAGGATTTCTCTACCGTATCTTGCTGCATCTGAGCAGAGGTGAAATGGGAAGGGTCTAGAACAGGCGGTCCGTCGTGTGCGTACGTCAAGAAGAGTTTGTGAGGGTTCGGAACGAAGTCTGGAGAACCGCGAGCCATTCTGGCGTCCAGGTCGTCTTCACCGACGTTACCGTCGGCTTCCTCCCGCTTCAGTATCACCTCTTCCTCCCGGTGCCTTTTTCCCGCGTCTTCGTTGATGACCTGCCACAACCTCCCGAGTGCCCGTCTCACGATGGCTTCACCCTCGACGAGACTGTTAGTCGCATGCTCTAATTCATCGAGTAGGTTTGAGCGGAAAGAGTGCGTCACGGCATTGTCCATGACGAAAGAGGTGAAACTATAATGTTGCGTTACTGGGGACGGGTATGGAGCAACGAGTGGAGGAGACGGCGAGCGTAGGTGTGGTAACGTCAGTGGCGAAGGAGAGCGGCGCTCGATTGGTAATAAATTTCGTATGCGTTGACGCGCTCGATCTTCGGCCTATACGCATGTCAGAGACATCGAGACCAAGCAGAAATGCTTCACCTCCCACTCATCCATGTTGGGTCCCCAAGCCACTATCTTCCCCCTTCGGACCCATCTACAACCTTTCATCGTCTTTTTCCCCCAGTTTCCGCCAGAGACACTGATGTTTAGAGATTCCGTCTCAGGGTCGAATCCTTGTGAAGGATAATACCACGCGTTATGGTCGTTCAAGATGAATGGACTGTGCCGAGTATGATTGGGAACTCATCTCTAAGGCAAAACAAGACTTACTTCGCATCGTCCTGTATTGGTTTTTGCATATTGGGTGGCCTGATTATGGTCTTCCCTGATTCTTGAAGTGAATCTAATCTGAATATTGTGGATACGACAACAACTAGTCGCAGTAGCGAAGACGGAATGACATGCTATGGCTGTATTTCGAACCTTAATAAGGAAATTGGAATTAAGGAAAAGGATTAAGTAGTTACGTGTAACAAGTAGCGTTACACATATTGTAACCGTCCAGTGTGTCGTTTGTCGGTGTGTGACGTCGGGCCATCGACGAGTGTTTCTTCGCTCACACACGAAAGCTGGCTGGCCTTTGTGTGTGTCCTCGTTTTCCATTATTGTTACGACTGACATCGTCTTCAGACATCCCATTAATCTCCGCTTTGCAGTGATGACGGTCGAGGGTCACAACTATATTTCGCGCGACGCTGGACATGCACTGTAAGCGTTCGTTTGCTCCCTGAACTTTCGCCGATACGCGTGAGTTTCAGCTCACTTCGGCGCCATTTCTGTTTTCGCAAAGTCACATAAAGGTGTGGGTAAGCTTTGGATCTATCCCATAAGTCGTTCTCCTATGTTTCTCCTTGCGTTACGAACCTTGTTGAACAGTTCACTTCTTCAATGTTGACAATCTTCGTCAGTTAGTCTCCCCACATCATGCCTTCCTCCCTCAAGATGTTAGAAGGCAAACTGCGATCGACATTCTGCACCTCTGCTTCCGCTGACAATGACAATGACCATCAGTACGCTTCTTGTTCGAGTTGAATTCACGCCGTCATTTCAAGCGACCTACATCCGCCTCCGATGGTGCAAAATGTACATACCCTTTAACTTCTCACTCCTACTAACCTCCCCAGAGGAAGATTCTAAATGACCGTCGTCAAACTCACGTCCTGCCTTTCTGTGTGGCGAACAACATCACCACCGAGGGAAACTCGATGTAGCGTCAAGCACACATTCACGAACATACCCGGTTGAACTATTCATTATCCCCATTACCAAATTAAAAGGCATCATCTAGTTTTCCTTATTGCTTGCCACATGTATTAGTAACAGTTTCTTGGTATGTACTAGTGACGGCGTCTTGGTCTGTATCACTACGTTTATTATACCTCCACGAGCTGTCTCTGCCATGTTAAATCATTTATGCCCTGAATCCAACCAGGTTTGCCTGAAAGGGCCGTAGAATAACGAAGCCGTATAAGGTGTGTCTCCTGAGCGCTATTCCATTCTACAGGTGTTCATGAGACACTATTCTATGGGCAGAAGCGTGTTGGGATTCTGTCGGTGCTGCATATGGCACACTTCACTTTGCGACCGTTGCATGCTCGAAGCTCCCCATGCCCTCAAGACCCCAACGCCCCATCATAGCTTTGTCCTAAGGACAATTGTGAATATGAGCACATTTGAAACGACAGATAATACCTCATCCCAGGCAGAGCCTATGCCATTCTAGTTTAGATAAACCCTCGTGGCGCAGTGGAAAGACAACTCACAGGGTGTTGTCAGCATCTTCTCTCCGGTAAAAACAGCATTGGCGCCCGCCATGAAACACATGGCTTGCTCCGCTTCACTGAGAGTGTTCCGCCCTGCGGCAAGTCTAATTATGGTTCCGGGTAGAATAATACGTGCAGTGGCTATCGTTCGCACTAGGTTATGGAATGGGACCGGCTGAGACGGATGAGTTAGTTGTATTCTACATCCATTACCCTGCACTTACCTCATTATTTTCCAACGGAGTTCCAGGAATAGGGACAAGGGCATTCACCGGGAATGATTCTGGATGTTCAGGCATGCTGAGGTATTCAACAGTAAGCGATATATAGTCACTGCGATGGGTATCCTCACTTTGAAAACTCATGGATAAGTCCAACTCGATCTTGATCAGACTCTCCAAGGCCTAAGATACCACCGGAGCAGACACTGATCCCAGCTTCGCGCACAGTTTCAATGGTATGTAGACGTTCATCGTATGACCGCGTGGTAATGACCTAAACACAGATGGTGTTTCATCGGATCCTCCAACATCGGAAAGGTTCGTACCTTGGGATAAAATTCTCGAGAAGTGTCGAGATTGTGGTTGTAGGCGGTGAGTCCACTGCACAGGCCGTCAATAAGACATCAATACAAGGATGCCACAGTCGCACGCTTCCTTGAGTTGTCTGGCCTGTTCTGGAGATAGCATGCCGAGTGTGGTACAGACCTCCATACCCATTCCGCGCACCTCCCGGACCATTTTTAGGATTTTCTCAAATCCCCGTTTTCGGCCAGTAAGGTCTCGCCATGCAGCGCCCATGCAGAACCTCGTACTGCCATTCTCTTTGGCTTTCCGTGCAGCTACCAGGACAGGTTCGATATCAAGCAACCGTGAAGCCTTGGTAGGCGTGGAGTACAACGACGACTGCGAGCAGTAGGAACCTATAGATCATTCCGTGCGGGAATAAGATCAAATACTAGGTTATCACCTACAGTCCTCGGAGCACCCTCCGGCTGTACCATTCTGGTTAGAATGGAGGAGATGAAGCGGACATGACGTACTTTTAATATTCATCAGTGTACACAGTTGAATCTTGCTTGGGTCGTGGCTTTGGCGGTGTATCGCAGCTGCTCGGAAAATGAGGTCTAGCAAAGGGCTATCGTATATCTTCTGGATTTCTTGGCGGGTCCAGTCATGGCGGATGCTCAGTACATCCGCTGGATCGGCAGCAACTATGGCGAGCAGTCGTCGGCTGGTAAAACTCGGCAAGGGTGCTAGTCCTCCGCGACAGATAGACCGAAGCATGGTGTGAAGATGCTTTGTGCCCTTGGGAGGCGGAAGAGATGTGCGGTAAGAGTCGGAGATCACAATACAACGTTGCCTCGGAGCCTTATATAAAGATATCTGCGTCTCGTACTCAGCGCACTCGGTATTCGGAATACCTCGAATAGAATGGCGTTCGGTACTAACAAGTGCGAATTTCTTACTGGACGTGCGTCATGGGAAGATGCTATGTATGTATATGCAGACCATGATAATGTCGTCGGAGATGAATTCATTACAGCAAATATATCGTACCTACTAACCACCATAACAAGAAAGCAAAGAAAGCGAGAAAATGCTACACGTGGCCTAGACCTGCGAATGAACTGAAAACACATATACGATGGTTGCTATGGTATAACGTTAAAATGAGGATGCTAAGATATGATAGATGTCCGTAGTGCATAAATCATCACCGAGGGTTCGTGCATAGAAGGCGTACAGAATGTAACAGGTCGTGAACGCTAAAAGAGTGTGGGATGAGCACCAAAGGATAGTTAGACCCGACGCCAGGACGAGACTGCAGATTTTGTCTTTGAAGGAGCCGCACCGAGCATGACGCCTCCGGTTAACACCGTGGTCTTCCCGCCGTCGTAAGGAGTGACTTCGGTTTTGGAAGTGTCGACGAACACCCTTACTTGCCTCGCCTTCTCGCGACGAGAAAGTTTGATGGATAGCGACAACTGGTTGGAAGCTGAAGAGTAGGAGTCCGTACGGGCGGTGGAGGCATATGAGAAGCATGAGCTCGAGTTGGAAGAGTGAGAGCTAGAGCGGGAATCCGAGGAGACCGCAGAGAGAGGAGATTCGGAGCGAACGGGTGGCGGGAAGCGATCAATGACTGGTGTCGCCCAAGTGGGAGCGCTGACTTCGTCAGCGATCATAACGAATATTTCGTCATCGTCTGCACTCTCACTCTCGAGGAGCTGCTGAGCAATGGTTTTTGACTGAAAGTCAGCGTTGGACGGGAGAACAGGGGACACGGCTTCCACGAGAAGTTCCTCGGACCAGACGGTCATAAGTCTTGAATCTTTGCCGAAGCGAACGGAAATGCAACCAGGGTCGACGAAAAAGTCGAACTCACGGCCGCCCAGAGCGGCGATCCAGTCGAACCATTGCACACCAGTTGCGAGACAAGCAGAGTAGATGGGCCGAGGGGGGAGGCAGGTTGGAGAGAGCGTGAGACAGCGGCGGCCAGAGCCACGCAGCGGTTCTTCGGGTACCCAAGTGGGGGCAAAAAGGGCGGTCAGGTTGGCCTCGAGGACGAGCTGAAGCTTGATGACGGTGGCAGCAGGGTAGGAAATGATGAGAGGACGAGTTAAAAAGGCGATGGCATGGGTAAGGGTCACGGAGAGAGTGGAGACAGGGGAAGCCATGCGGGAAAAGCAACAGTGACAGAAGTGTAGAATGCGAAGGGTCGAATCGCGCAGCGATGTAACTGGGTGCGGAAGAGAAACTCGCTGAAGGCGTGAAGGCGTGAGGGAATTATATGTTTTTCTTCTACGAATCGAATTGAAAATTGGACTGGATAATCGAAGGGGCGGTTGAGTAAACGGGTGGGAACGAGTTGGCGACCCCACAGACTGGAGAAGGCAATATGGATGAGCGATCTGGGGGAAAGAACGGGAGAGTTTCAAACCTGGCTGCAAGGGAAAATGAGTTGGACGGGATTGTCAAAATCCAGATGAGGGCTAGGCAGGACCGCGGTAGGGCTTTATACGCTTGCGCCGGCCCCTTACCATGCTGCTTCTTGGACACGTCGCCAAGCAAAAACAAAAAGGACAACAAAACGCTGCTAAACCTGCCTTTTTCGTGCACAATAACAACTCATCCATTTATTGTCCCCCTTCCTTTGTCCCGCTTCGCGTTTCTAACGCCTAATACAGGCGTGTGTAATTAACTACAGCTTCGCCACGTCTGGTCCTCGTCGGCTGGCACGCACTAACCCCTCCTGGCAGGTGACAGCGACCAATTTTCCTGAACGATTGTACAACTGCAACTACTCTCAGCACATGTCGGGCACCTGTCAGTGATGCAAACGGCAAATACGTACCCTTCCGTGCACGACTCCGCGCCCGTCGTCTGCTCGGGAACAAACCACCTATTCCCTTGTCAGCACGAACGGAGAAACCGTCGGACCATAATAACTTGCCACGTAGAGCAGACCGTCCTCGCAATGAAAATGATCACTGGACAGTCCGAAGGTTAGTATTCACCAAGCCGACGTACACGATGAGCCGTGTGTGCGGCTTACTCGTAATACCAGATCGAGTGATCTAGCGTGGACTGGATTGATAACGTCGAGCTCAAATCTCGTCCAACAGAGAGACACTCACAGACATCCCGAACGCATCCGGTCCTTTCGAGAATCTTTTGAGTTTGAGCGTTTCCGCTGCGACCGTGATGCTACGCTAAAGTTAACTCTGCCTCGTTTGACATTCCCAAAACCCATACAAATTGAGATCTGACATGTATGCCAAGATGCACTGGGAACCTCCGGTTAGACAGGGACACTGACGAGGCCAGAACCCTCTTACCTTTTGATACGGCGAATCGTAGGCGTCTATCTTGCCAGTCCTCGCTTGCATCCAGAACATATTCGTTAACACGCCACGTTCATCGGCGACCATATGTGCAGCCCTTCTTACAGCAATGGGGCCATTGGCACGCTCCTGCACAACTTTGAGTCACGTAGAGTACATTCGATGGGTGCGAAGCACGTACCGCTGCATAATTCAAATAAATCTCCTTCAGATTCTGGTGTATGTCGTCTTGGGCCGCATGACGCCTGAACAGGTTTTCCTCCAGCTCGCAATCCTCGAGCTTTGGGACCCCAGTTGGCATCGGCCACTGGTGTGAGGGTTGCCATGGTTCAGGAATGTGGAATGAGCACAACAAGTAGAAGATGATTTTGCCATTTTGGACTGCTTTCACACTGCGGGTGCTGTACGAACGACCCTCGCGCAAGCGTTCCACGAAGTATATGATGGGGACGGCGGGAGAGGCACTGAGCAAGAAGTAGCACTTCAAGGTCCTCCGCGCTCAGCACTTTACTTTAGGGAAGGCAGACGCGGTCCTCACATGAAAGGACTACTCAATTGATGCTGATGAGCTCTCATAAAGGGGTACGACTGAGATTACTCACATGGAGACCAAAGGCGGGATCAACACATTTCGTAGCAGAGATGAGGGCTTGAGAGATCACTTGTCCACCAAATGCACCGCGCCCCCGCACTGGCACGAATAGATTCACGGAACGAAAAAGATTTACGTCAATGGGCTCAACTTCGAGAGAAGTTGAAATCTTGGAGCTCTCGACCTGGTTACTTTCCTCCATACTTACTAAAGGATGGTCTCGAAACGCGAAGGCGGTCCACCAACTTGCTTAAATGGCACCGAGTCATGCTTTCAATGCCACGGTATCGGCGATAATTCGGTAAACACATGCAAGGCGAGCACCAAGTAGCAGCGATGAAACTAGTTCATATGATCTCCACTTCTACTACAAAGCCACAATCATGACAGGTTTGCTGAGCGCGCCCATTTGGGTCGGTTTCCACAGGCCCAAACGCGTGCTTGTGCTCCTGATCCTTTCTCCGTTGCCATACCCCTTCCCGCGTTCTTCTCCGCAACTCCTTGAGCCCCTCCTCAAACTTCTTGTTCTTTTTCTTTTTCTTTTCCTCTGTTCGATGCTCCCATTCGGCATCTAACGCTTCCGGCGAGCCCCATTTTTTCCATGCAAAATCTTCTACTTGACACCGTAGGAAAAGCATCATGTTTGCAAATGTGGACTTATGAGGATTTGCCTTCAAGAGATGTGGGAGGAGCTCGCAGTCCCGTAACTCGGCTGAAACAAGTCAGTAAATAGCGTGTTTGCAGAAAGATCCACATACCATCAGTAAGAAGATAGTCCTATGTCGAATGTGACATCATGACCATGCTGACAGATGAAAAAGCTTACTTCTTTGCATTCCGTCTTCGTTAATAGGCTGTATCTTTCTGGGTACTGGTCTTTACATTTATTGCATACCAGACACCCGAATATTTTCCGAAAGGTATAATCAATGTCCAATGTGTCGCATTCCTTGCATTTTGGATTGAGTGATGGATCAAGAAACATTGCTGTGAGCGGTCAGCAAAGGCGCTCGAGTAATGACGAATAAATTCACGAGGTTCGACGTTCTGCATTGCCCGCTGTCTTTCTCTTTCGCGTTCTTTTGCACGAAGGTCTTCGTCGACCTCCTTGCCGTCTTCGACCAAAAAGCCTCCCTTAGAGTTGACCATCTTAGACAAATCATACTCGAAGTAGGACCCAAGACGCGAATCACGTTTCAATGGCTTGGAATTGGGCGAGGTTAAAACCGCAGAGGACACCTCAAGAGATCGCTTCCGGTTTGTATTCAGGACCGATGAGGACACAGCAGCCTCCTCCTCCTGACGCCTTTGTTGAGCCTTAGCTAGTCCGAGATGGTGTTCAGGGGGGATAGAACCACATTGACCGATGTATGCACACCTCTCAATCGATTGAGTTCGAAGCGTTTCGCATCTTCAGGAGTCAAGGTCAAGGAAGTTGACGCGGCCCGGGGTGGCATTCCTCCCTGCATGTCGCTTATTCCGACTTGGTCACGGGTCAAGCTAACAATCCCATGATGACACATGTTTGAGCACTCTGAAAAGGGTGCTTTTGTAATGTAAGGTGACAGAGCCTACTTGGCTCCCCAATTGCATACAACTAGTTACTGTCTTCTTCGTCGGAGCTTACCCATCTCATCTCATACGGCATGATCTTCATCTTCTCCGGGGTTTCGTTGCCGTTACTAGTAGTGGATTCTGCTGCCACCACTCCATTATCGGTCATCGATGGGGACTCGTCGGTATCCATAGCGAGTGATGTTTTGAGGGTTTGCGAAATCAGAGTGGTGTGGCCACTCGGTCCAGCACCGTGGGTCGAACTGGCCGCACCAGCGCTGAGAATACCTCCGCCGATCCCGAACCTTCTCATTTGTCCACTTTCGGTCTCGCTTGAGCGACTCCTGCTCTCACGTCCTCTGTCTTTGTGGTTCGCGTGATCCCTTCTACCACCTTCTCCTTCATCATCAGAATCGGACAGCTCGCCATCCGCTTGAATGCGCGAATCAAGTAAACGCCGATGTCTTCGGGTGTCGGGTGGTATGAGGTCTTCATCTTGATTCATGTCGTCCATCGCGTCATCCATTGGTGTCTTCGGGATGTCTGACAGTGAGACGAGTGAGCAGCAGGAGAGAACACTTGAATTTTTCTACCTGTCATTTGTACACTAGGGGGACCCTTCAATTTCCGCAAGTTGTCCATCACAATGTTCTTCACCCGTTCCAAGTATTCTGGAGTGTTCATGTCCTCGGTGTTTGATGCCTTTACGTCTAGTTCATAGTCCGGCCCAAAATACTCGTAATATTCATTAACAGGGATTTCTTCAAATGTCTTTGTTAATGGGCGATTTTTCGAGTTGATTGATTTCGTACCAGGTCCGAGTTCAACTCCGGCAGCCAGTCCTGTCTCATATGCCCAAGCACGACTAACATTTCGCATCGTATAACCTCCTCCTCCGAGAAGCAGGAGTGGCTTGTTGAACGACTTGACGAATTTGACGCAGTTTGCATGCCCTGCTGATATTTGGTCTATTATGTATATTTAGTTCAATGATCCTACCTCTCATAGAAAGATTGAGACATCCAAGTTTGTCGCCTGACAAGGAATCCGTCCCGCATTGTAGAACGATGGCCGAAGGATCGTATGATTCCATCACTTGTCGTATTATCTGTATCCAGTAAAAATCATGCATTATGAATTGACATTGTTCTACAACGCTTACCGGCTCGAAGACATATTTGTAATTCTCGTCTGAGATACCGTCCCGCAATGGGAAGTTCAGAGCATAGTACTTCCCCTTCCCGATCCCTACGTCCTGTTCGCTTCATAGGAATCTGACCCGCATGATTTAACGAAGTTGGTGCTTACACGAAGTTCGCCAGTTCCAGGGAAATATTCGCCATACTTGTGGAAACTGACCGTCATGACACGGTCTGTGGTGTAAAATGCTTCTTCTACACCATCACCGTGATGGACATCGATGTCGATATAGAGTACGCGCGTATGATACCTGGTACACAATAGAGATTAATCTGGGCCGCATCCAAAAGCACGACAAGACCGACCGAAGTAATTCAAGTATACCGAGGACAATATCTGTTGGGTTGAGTTAAACGTTGTATCGTTGAAGTGTAAACAACTTACCATTGACGTAGCAAAACCCACTGGCTTCACTCTTTTTTGCATGATGCAGTCCACCAGCCCAGTTGATTGCAATGTCACACTTGTCCCTGCTTAGACGAGCGGCACCCTCTGGCCCAGCTCAGCGATCAACAGTACCTGGACAATAATGTTGACTAACCCATGGAACCACCAGCGGATATAGAACAGTAATCAAAGAGTCCGTCGAAAACGGGGCAATCGTCACCAACATTGTCTATTACGAACCATCAGCTCCGAGATGTGTTAACTGAACATGGCCCATGTAAACTTACACTTGTGCTGTTCCTTAACGTAAGAGTTCATGTTGCTGGGCGTTATTCTACTGAGAAAATCGACATACTCGTCCGAATGGAACTGTGTCATCTCGCGTTTTGTTGCAGGTTTCGCGCGCTACAGCACGGCAAGAGAAAAGTAACAACCCCGAACGAGGATACCTTTATCAACTCACGAATATTTCCATCTTCTTGTATAATCCGTAGTTCATGACGAGGGAATGGCACATCCGGATTCGAGTAGGTTTCATCCTGGGGAACGGAGAACTATTCAGGCCCATCCAAGAAGCATTATAATGCACGGATATACATACGGATGTCCAGGACCATAATGGAAGCCCCCAATATCAGAGTCGAAGAAGTAGCACTGACAGACCGCACCACCAATTCGAAAAGATTAGGATTTGAGGCCGGCCAACGCTTATGCTCAGGGAGAAAAGACACGTACGACGCGCTTTTTCTCGCTTTCGTCGTCAAGGGGAAACATATTCTCCGACATATTCTACAATGTCGATGAACGAGGTTCAAGCAGTACTAGTAGTTACACTCCCAGTGTAGCTGCACTGGCACTCACGTGCACTGCATGGTAAACTAGGTGCACCCCTGACCGTTGTGCTCCAGTCTGGCAGGATCCCCATTCAGTAACTAGGATGCTAGTGTCAAAAAACATATTCGGTATTGTACGTCTGACAATCTACATCGATCAAATTTTCGCTTTTCCTAGTGGGGCGTCACTTCCTCTGTGCACTAAGGTAGAAGGAGCGAATCCGAAGTCGTCTGGTAAAAGTATGTCCTGTGTAAGAGTCAGTAATCAAGACAACATGTAACAGATGTGAAAGCGAACAAGTTCCCCGGCTATCATGCGGACCTGTCGGGGTAATATCAGAACCAATATGGATGACCAACTTTTCAGCGGGAGGTTATGAACTTACACTGGACCAATGGTGGACTGCATGTAGAGCAGCGAACCATAACTCCACAAGAAAGTCAGTGAAACTACTTCCTAGATTGATTCCTGCTCACCTCTCTGCCGAAGGTGGTTTCGAAGGTATGGGAAAAGGGTGTCACGGCATTTAGGGTAATGCTTTGATCCAGTTTGATGGAAGGGGACACTCTGAATTCTTTGAGGCGTGAAATAGTGGAGTCCAGTGCACTGTGAGCTTCGGAAAGGCTGCTTTCCATGGGTGTGTTGCGGTTGCGCACGTCATACGACAATACGTAGGGTTGACTTCCAGTTACGCAGTCGATCAGGAGAACGAAGTGATCCCGTGCATGGCGTAGATGTTTTCCTATCAGGGAATCATCATTAAAGGGGCGAAAATATGTGCGAGCAAATAAGCTACCGATGGTCGAGCCGGGGAGATACTTGGATGGTGCTGTAAGTTGATCGTCGTCAGTGAGAGCCTTGTCCACGAGATCAAGCGCTTGTAGCAAAACGGTGGAGGAGACAAAAAGGAGCTCAGACAACTGTGTATTGTGGTTGGCGTTGCCAGTGGGTTTGTGAATGGGGTCAAATTTTGTCGGCTCGGACATGGCTGATGAGGACATATATTGGTTGGATTCTGGTGAATAAATAGGTGAACATTACTCTGCAGCGTGAGGTAGGTCTCGAGGACAAATTCAGTTAATAACATGGGAGCCATGTCTAGAGATAGGTAAAAAAAGGGTATGTCCCTAGAGCCAAATTTCGAACAGCCCAAGGGAAAAGGCTGGGCTGCCCGAACTCAAGGCAAGGAACGTCGATCTCCCAGAGATGTTCCAAACCAACACAGTGGTGGATCAGAGACAGGAAGATCATCATCAGCAAATTGCGTCCACCGTCGTCGTCGCTCTGGTCTTCAAGACATGGCCAAACCCGGCCACCTCTGACATCTTCTCTTCCGCCGCCTGTTAACGTAAGCGGTTCTGCTAGGTCGCGTTGTGCATACTACTTCCTTTCACTACCCACCATATGCTTGTTCCACTCAGGAAGGCGGGCCCCCTTGTTCGTGTGGGTTCAGGTCCACATTTCCACCCTTGCGTGTGTTTTAACCATGTTCGCGATTCATTTCCTCAGGCTGCCCACGCCGGTCAGCGCCGCTTTCTCTCAATACACGAGTACCAGTCGGTGAACCTCCTCAATGCGGTATGTAGATTCAATCTTCCTTTTTCATTCGGGCTGCTGACCCTGTCTCTAGTATGGTATCCCGACACCGAAGAGTATTGGCGCAAAGACTCCCGACGAAGCCTTCAAAGTCGCACAGAATTTCGGTGTGTCCTCGTCGTTCCGGACTTCCGTGTAAAGAAAAGGAACACTACTCTTGTGAAAATTTTCATCGTCAGGCACGAACAAACTGGTCATCAAGGCTCAGGTCCTTGCCGGCGGCCGAGGCAAGGGAACTTTTGATAATGGTTTCAAGGGTGGGGTACACACCATCGACACGTATGTTCTTTTTTTGTGGTAAGTCTGTTCTCTATGCTAACCGCGTAACAGACCTGAGCAAGCACGGGAAATTGCCAAGAAGATGATCGGTGCCAACTTGATCACCAAGCAGACTGGTTCTGCTGGTAGGATCTGTAACGCTGTTGGTTCCATTCTCCGCACCAACTTCAGCCCGTTCACCATTTCTAGGTTATGCTTGCCGAGCGACGGGATCCTGCCCACGAATACTACGTTGCAGTCTTGAATGACCGTGTCACTCAGGGTCCTGTTTTGGTTGCATCCAGTCAAGGCGGCATGAACATCGAGGAAGTGGCTGCCAAGGATCCTCACGCTATCATTACCACTCCAATCGATGCAGAGAGAGGTCTCGACCCCTCGGTTGCCTTGGAACTTGCGAGGTCGCTCGGATTCAAAGATGCGGTAACACAGAAGGAAGCTGCGGATATCTTTGTGACATTGTACAAGTTATTTAAAGACAAGGATGCGACCCAAATTGAAATCAATCCCATGGCCGAGACCACCGATGGCCGCGTTCTTTGGTATGTTCTCGTCATACATGTGTAACCCTCTGAACGTTTTCCTAGCATGGATGCCAAACTCGGATTCGATGATAACGCCGAATTCCGGCAGAAGGACGTCTTTGACCTTCGTGACACTTCCCAAGAAGAACCTTCCGAGGTCGAGGCCCAAAAGGCCAACTTGAATTTCATCAAACTCGATGGTAGTATCGGCTGCTTAGTCAACGGTGCAGGTTTGGCCATGGCTACCATGGACGTGTTGTCGCTCCATGGCGGGAACCCGGCCAATTTCCTAGATGTTGGAGGGTGAGCATCGAGTTCGGTGCACCTCATTGCCCCGTTTATTACTTGTGCAGTGGCGCTACCCCCGAGACCGTCAAGAAGGCGTTCGAAATTCTGCTGAGAGATCCCAAGGTCAAGAGTATTTTCATCAACATCTTTGGAGGCATTATGAGATGCGATTACATCGCCGAAGGTGTCATTCGCGCTACCAAGGAGCTAGAGCTCACCATCCCACTGGTCGTTCGACTCAAGGGTACGAAGGAGGCAGAAGCGAAGCAGTACGTGCCCGTCCTTGACGAGTGTACGAGAAACCCTGATCACTCGTCCAGGATGATCAAGGATTCTGGACTCAAGATTATACCCTTTGATGACCTCGACACAGCTGCCGAGAAGGCCGCCGAGTTGGCATACGCCTAGAGTAGAATCGTCGCCTACTTAGAATATATTGTTGGTAATGCTGTCATCTCAAGTCGCGCCAGTCAGTTTGCTACAAGTTAGAGTTGCATTCAAAGAAACAAATATCAATATATCCATATGTGGTGTGGGCACAGATTTTCACCATGATGGTCGAGAAAAGGGGACATGCGTGTATACTGGTTGCGGAGGAACATGACTTTGCGTGTGGGATGGCTGCTGCATCAGGGGCCCATTCATGTTTTCCGACCGGCCCTGCCCACGTTCTGGGGGCCCAGAATTCATGAATGGAGGACGATGTCCAGGGGCAATCATCGGGGGCGGATGCATCAACACCGGGCTACCATTAAACATTTGCACGTTTGCTGGTGCAGCAGGGTGCATGACTGGACTCAGCACGGGCATTGCGCGCGGGCGGGGTGGCGCTGATCCAGTCACAGATGGTGGTACATTTTGAGGTGACAGACCTGAAGGGTAGACGGGATGGACTGGTGTTGGTGTGGGATATGCCACCATCTGGGTAGGGTAAGGGGAAGGAACGGGCCGTACTGCACCATTGTTTTGAGAGGGTTGCATAGGCACCCACAGTTGATTGTACAGCTGTGGAGGTCCGTTCATGGGGTGACGCGGTATGGGGCTGGGCGCCGTGGGAGGATAGAGCACAGCTGGACTCGGAGAGTGGGCAAGCATTGGTGAAGAAAACGCTGCAAAGTGAGGCCGCATTGCGGAACCAGGTGTTTGGTGGGGGTTTGGGTAGCTGAAGGTCTGAGGGCGCGTGATTGGGCCATTTATAGTGGGCGAAGACAATGGCGGGGGACGGTGAGAGGATACATTCGAGGAGGTAGGAACCTGTTGGAATGCACGAGTGACATCATGAAGAGATATTTTCGAAGCCACTGCAGCACTCGTTGGGGGCGGCGTTTCACCATCTTCGGACTTCACTTCTTGAATGGTGAAAGGTAGTGCCGTGAGGTCGTCAGCTATACCCTCCAAGGAGTTAATAGCGGACACCTGTTCCTTGTCAGCAGCTTGGGACCAGACGGCCCTCAAATGTTCCGGGTCGGGTGCCCTGGCGGGTGAATCTTTGCTAGCGAAGCTCAGTGGCGACTTCGTCCATGGTGTACTGAAGGTCGCGGATGCCGGAGTGCGAAGTGATCTTTCGGTCTATAACAAACATGAGTTCAGAACAACATCGTCGATCAGCCTCAACGTACAGATTCCTCCGACACTTTGCCGTCTGCTTGGGTGAGCGATGCCAATGTTGGAAGTTGTACACCGTGCTTTGTTTCATCAGCATTAGGACTTGCAACTGCTGTAGACCCCTTGGATCTTGAGGGGCCTCCTGCAGGAGAAGATGCTTCCGCAATCGACGAGGACAGAAGCATGCTCGATTCCAGTTGAGCCATTTGCACAGCTTCCTCCAGTTCGCTTGTCACTGTGAAATTGACCGCACTCACCGGGTCCTGGCACGACGACCCAGGGTCACGATAAAATCCGACTGCTGAGCCTGGTGGTAACTTCGGCAATATTCTCTGGCGGATCAAGTACGACTCTAATTTTGCAGGCACTTCCTGTGACACCGTGGGTTCAGAAGGGAGTGCCCTAGATTCCGGAGGTGGGGAACAGCTCGTCACATCCAACGCCGGCGGTGCTTCCTCTGCAGTTGCGGTTTTCTGGGTCGTGGAGGAGGGAATGGGTCTTCTGCGCCATGTGGGAAGGTCATCGAGTGCCTTCAAGCGACCAAGTGGTGTGTTGCTTTTTGGGAATCCAGAGGGTAGGTTAACCCTGGGTAGAGAAGCAAAGTGGGTGTGGGTGACCCTTGGTAACTGAACTCTATACCTAGGTTTATTGCCTTTCCCTGGAGGCGGACGCTTGAACAGAATCTCGTTCACCGACAGGTCCCGCCTACTCATCCCGTCAACAGGTGGGTCCCAAGACAGTGTGTTCAAGCGAACATGCGTAAACGAATTTTTCAACAGGTAGAGCTGTCGCTTCGGAAATGCATCTACTGGCCGGGATATTGTTGGTAATTTGACAACAGCTGGTCGAGGCGAACAAGGTGGATCGCAACCAGTAGTACCAAAAGACTCGTGATTTGAGTCTCGCTGAGGTGGTCTCAGGGCAGGAGGCAACCACCTGGCTTCTCTCGACAAAGTCCTATTTGAGACGTAGGGTTCCATTACACGGGTTTTTGGTCTAGAAGCTCCTCCGCGCCATTCTGTGGGTGAGGTTGCCCTTCCCGTGTCGACTTGCATATCATCCAGTGCACCTTTGATACGAGACATGACATCATCCAATGCCGACATTGTGACCTGTCGAAATGGGCCTGGCCCTTTACTGAGACGGTGATAAGGCGTAGTTGGAGATGGATGGCTGCGGACGAAAGAAGGTACACCGTTGGGTCCAGCGAATTTATGAGGTTCCTGTTCCCTCGTCCCCTGGGGGAGGCCCGTCGGGCTTGAAGAGGCAAGGACCTGAGGCTGCTCGGTTGAAGGGAGAGGTGAACCCTCCGGAACGGCAGGAAGGGTGCGACGTTCGGAAGATGGCGAAGTGATATTTTTAGAGACAAGAGTGTACGGAGGGTCATCTTCGAAGAAGTCGCTAGCGACCGGTCGTACGGGGAATGAACGACGGTCAGATATGGGTGAATAGGATGAGGGTGATGTCTCCGAGACATGCTCGCTGCCTACAAATTTGTCGAGATCAGAGAAATCAACGACTTCCAGGCTATCGTCAGCAACGGCGTCAGCCGATTCTTGGAACATTAGTGGAGAAAGGGGAGGAAGCTGTTGTGCAGGCGGTCGCGCCTTGCTACGCCACGAATCAACCTGTTCCGAAGGTTGAGAAGGTTGGAGCGGTCCGTTCACGGCAATGGGTGAACGGGAAGCCTTATAGTCATGCTCAAGAGACTTCAACGAAGGCTGGCGTTCATTACCATTGCACTGTGTAGCCTCAGAAGGCTCATGCCCCTCCGTAGTGACAAGTTGATTCGAATCCTGAACAGGAGTGACGCCCGACTGAGAAGCCTTTGTAGCGGCTGCCTTCTGAAGTGTTGAATGAGTTCGCTGTACTAACTCGAAGGTATGGGACTCACTTCAGCTTGCATCATGCGTGCTTCCAGTTCGGCTGCTTTCTTTCTCGCGCGCTCCTTCTCCTTTTCGCGCTCTTCCTCCTCGAGTTTTCGCCTCTGCTTTGCACGTTCTGCGGATATATGCATAGCGGTCTTATGCACGCCTTCGATATCGAACCCTGACGAGGTACTCGACATGTCGGGGGTCGCGACCTGGGCTGTGCCCGGTAATCGGGAAACCCTGGAAGATGTGTTGGCGGGAAGGGCAGACAATTGTTGTACAGGAGACTCTCGTGGCTGAGATCTTCTGGAGAACGGGACGTCCGAAGAGTGTGATGACCCTTGCTGACCATCTGGAATTGAACTGGAAAAGGAAGCACCAGAAAGTCGGCGTGGTCGTTTCTCATTCATGTTGCGAGAATCGAGGAAAGATCCGGATGGCCAACCAGGGTCTCTACCTCGGACCTTGTTCTGACCGAAGTCACCTCCGTGAGTATGTGGACCACCATCACGATCCGCGTTCCATCTACCGAGGTGATCCCCCGTGTGATTCCTTGATGACTGCACCCGAGTATCATGAATGCCTTCCAAAGGCTTCTGCAACAGGTGCACGGGACTATGGGGAATGTCCCTGCCAAAGCGAGGTTCAACGGGCGAGAGGCAAGGCTCTCCGTGGGTATTCCGTCTGGAAAAACCGTGGCTGGAACCAAGTCGGTTTGGAAAATGAGTACTGGTGTAAGGCTCTAACCTATTGGAGCGCTCGTTGAAGAGTACCCTCGACCCCTCCGGATGACCGGCTTGAGATGGGGAAGGAGAAATGGATTTGTGCTGGGAAGAACGACTGGGCAAATCCCTTTGAAGCACTGTAGGAGAAGGCCTAGTAGGAGGCCAGCTGCGATCGAAATCATCCGCAAACCTCTCTTCCTTGCTGACAGGCTCAGTAGTTTCCTCGCCCTCGGCGGCCGAGGACTGTGCGGTAGCGGTTGGTGCTACTTTGTACTGTCGTCCATCCCCGAACTCGATGACATTGTCCAGAAAGTTATCGTCGTCTTCTTCCATCTACGAGAATGAGATGAGAATGCCAAGGAGAGGTATGGAAACGAACCTCATCCCAATGATGGGCGTTCGGATCGAGATGGACACCTCTGAACGCATCTGCCTCCTGGGGCGGTACTCTCGGTAGGATAACATCCTCGGGCTTTGGTTCTTCCACTTTGACGACACGGCCTATTGATGGGTGGTCACTATCCTGGACTATGAACTGGTGAGCGACTAACCTTGAGCGACTTCCGCTGCGGTAGGGAAATCGTTGCGTGCAGTGCCGTCCAAGGCTACAGGAAGAGGTTTTGCATTCCCCCAAGCGGGTTTTGTGGAGAGATCCTTCTTGACCAAGGGAGAGGAAGAGGCGATTGCGCTTCTCGGCTGGGGCTGTATGACCTTGCCAGCGTGGGGGAACTGAGGGGCAGCGGGGGTTGGTGCAGGAAGCTGGGGTGGGGGCGCATTCGACGAGCCCGATGGGGTGGTGGAGACGGGTGGAGTGGCAGAAGAAGGACGAGACCAGCCTGGACCTGGGGGTGCGGAGAGCTGAGCGGTCGAGGTGAGCTTGGCGGTGACGAGCTTGGAGTGGGAAGTGGGGGGTTGGGGGGCAGGGCGCGCTGGTGGGATGTGAGACGAACGGAAAAGGGGAGAAAGGACGACGTACGGGCGGGACTACCAGTGGTAGTGAGACACACCGAGGCTGCGGTAGAGGAAGTGGAGTTTTTCTGGAGAAACTTCTTGTTTATGTTGACGGCGCTGAACCTCTTTGGGTGGGGAATGGCGAACGGGGAGTGGGGAGCGGGGCCGTGATCCGGTGTGGTGGAGGCGATGTACGGGACGACTAGGGGCACATCCTGCGACGACTCGGATGGTTTGGCCATATACGCGCCGCGAGAAGAAAGGCTCTCACGGACACAGCGCGCTGGTCGCTGCAGTTGATGAAATTACACGGGGCCGACGTCTCTCCTTTTTGGGCGATTACAGAATACACTACTCCGCCAGCATCTCCTCCTCCCTCGTCCGCAACCGCTCCACCTCGCCCGCCAGCGCAACGTTCGCCATCTCGATCTGCAGAATGCTCGACAGCAGCTCCGTCCACCTCGTCTCCAGCGTCGTCAATTGTGTGCCGTACCGCGTCTAGCACACGCGTGAGCACCCGTCTCGGCGGATAATCCACACCTGTTACCTGCGAGTCCATGCGTTCTCTGTTCAGCTCCGTGGTGAGCTGCTTTGCCTCTTCGAGCGCCCGCTCGGATTGCTTCGCAACCTCCTCCAAGAGATAGTTGTTTATGCGCCAGGCATTCTGGCCATACGTTTGCAGCAGTGCAAGGTTCGTGTGCCTAGCAAGACCGAGTGAATCAAAGCACGGCCACGCGGAGTGTTAGGACAGACCGCAAGCGCTGGTGCTCAAGCTGAGCATGTGCGTTCCGAAGCGCTTCCCGCCATTCTTCATCCGTCCCTGGCATCGACGAAGGCGCGGGCAGCTGGTACCTCACAGCATCCAGCGGCGGCATTTGGTGGTGCGCCTCCACGCGCGCGAGCTCCGCAGCAAGCAGGGGACGGTTCTGTGGCGTGTGTGCGACCTCAATGCGCGACGGTGATGCGAGAGTGAACACACCTTGAACAGCTCGAAGGGCGGAGGGACGAGGGGATGCATGGCCTGCGGGGGCTTGGGCTCGCGTGCGAGCTCCCGCTCGACCTTTTCTTTGAGGATGGGGTGCTGCTCGAGGTCGTTGTCGTAGTAGGGAAGCGAGTCGAGGAGAGGCGCCTCGTCGTCCGTCATGATGAGGCGCGTCGGAAATTCCCACTCCGACTCCCTCTCTGCTCGCCATGTCGCTGCGTGTCCCCCGCGTCCTCTCCGCCCGCCGCTGGTCGCGCAGCCCTGCCCCGTGCAGAGCGATCCACTCCTCCGCCGTACACAGAGGTGCACCCGTCTCCCCCTTCTTCGAGCCCACTTCCCCCAACCCGACCGCGACAAAGTATGCACAGGCCACAGAGTCCCTGCACACCTACGGCTCCTATTTGACCCAATGTCTCCCAAAGTTCATCCAACAGTTTTCCATCCTCAAGGACGAGCTCGTCCTCCACGTCGCACCCTCCGCAATAGTCCCCGTCCTCACCTTCCTCCGAGACCACTCCCAGTGCCAGTTCAAGAGTGTCGTCGACATCACCGCGGTCGATTTTCCCGAAAGGGAGAAGCGCTTCGAGGTCGTGTATAACATGCTGAGTATCAAGCATGCCGGTAGAATTCGGGTAAAGACGTATGCCGGTGAGGCTGACCCCGTCCCGAGCGTTATTTCTCTCTTCCGCGGTGCCGACTGGTATGAGAGGGAGGTATGGGACATGTTTGGCGTGTTCTTTTCCGGCCATCCAGACTTGTAAGTTTGTCCCTTGCAGTACCTCCACTCGTTCACCGGATTCCTAGGCGTCGCATACTGACAGACTATGGTCGGTCCATCGCCCTCGCCCTCCTTTCCCGTGCTTGACTTGTTTGTCCAGGGTTTGAGGGACATCCCCTACGCAAGGATTTCCCCTTGACAGTGAGTCAGACCGCGATCTAGTCACTTCTGGTTCAAAACTTCGGCCAGGGTTACACAGAGGTCCGCTATGACGAAGAACGCAAGCGTGTCGTCTACGAGCCATTGCAACTTACGCAGGCATTCCGGTGATTTCTCGCTTGGATTCTTTGCCGCTGATCTAGCTCATCGTGTCTTTGCGCAGCAACTTTGAATCGCTCTCACCTTGGGAGCAAGTCGGATCTGGCACTAAACCGATCAGACCTGCAGAACTCAAGCCTGTTCTTCCCCCAAAGCCAGAGGAACCTCAAAAGAAGTGAAAATGAATGTGGCTATAGACGTCGCTCATCAATACACTAACTATACATACGTAGACGTGAGTGTGCTACCTATGACATGCCAGATGGTCCGCTGTACTGTCGTGTCATTCCTCCGAATTTGGTGTGCTGTCGTCATTCCCTGTATCCTTCTTCTCCCAGCCCATCCTAGATGCGAGATAGTCCTGTCCAAGAACCTCGACAGCGACTCTCAGTGATTCCGCAACAAGGTCTTCAACCCAGTCATACTGGTCCCAGATATCTAGCCAGCTGACTGGTATGGTTTGCGTCACTGTGGTGCACACTAGCTGGTGCCCTGGATCAGCCAGGTGCAAAAGGAATTGGAGATGGGTGTCTGTTGCATTGGAAGGTGCCTGTGCCAGCTGAGGGAGAGAATAAGATCGCGTGAAAGGCTGGACTCGAAGGTAGATCGTCGAGTAAACGACCGGGTTATCAACCGACGACGACTCCTTTTTAGGAGTCCTTGTTTGATTCTTAATTAGTTCGTCCAAGTTGGCCTTTGGAAAACCTTGAGATGGAAACCGAGTGGAAATTCTAATAGATTACCTGGGCAAGCTTCAGCGCAGCTTCGTAGTCATCGACGGCGTTCAGTTCCCGTACGGAATCAGGAGAGTCTTTGGGTCTGGACTCTTCTCCGCGATTAACGATGAGATCACCACCTTCTACTTGCTCCATGATCTGGGGGATGGGTTCAGTAACAAGAACGGATGACAAACTAAAAACGACTTACTCGCGAGAGTGAGCGATACACGAGCGTCTCGATGCCATCATATCCCCGCATGTCATGGCTAAGCCAGACTTGGATGACCTCGTGCTCCGAGATTGGCGGCGCGACGACGTTCAATATATCACTGAGCGTAGATAATCCGACCCTCTTAAAATCCTGGCCTGATGAGCGTCAGGGAGGGTGCGCAAGCCGTCATGATGTTTGCATACCGAGCTTATCCAGATGAGCGGTCTTTGCGTACTCGAGGACGCCCTCTCCCCATTTACTGACTTGTTCGTTCTTGGGCAAGTTCTTCACTTGCTCGTCGACGACGGATCTGGCTTGCTGATATGCCACGGAGGCGCTGTTCCATACATTCGACCATCCCCATATCGCTGATGAACTCGTGTGCGCGGGCATGGCGACATCTTGTTTGGCAACGGAGGCTGTTCCAGTGGCCGACTCTGCCTTTCCGGACAACGAAGACGTGGACGACGACGGATGCACGCCAACCCTGACACGCTCGGTACCCTTGCGGAGAGAAGGCGTCCCGGAACGTGAGATCGGGCGATCTATCGGTGGCGCCGTTAGGCGTGTGGGCTCTGAGCTCTTCTGGGTGATCTCATCGATGAAAGCGAGGACTTCTGTCGGATCTCCCTCGTTGGTCGTCTGTACATTGGATGGCGTAGACTGGCGATATGTCGTGGGAGGGCCTGCAGAGGGTTGGAGGTTGTCAAGGTCGTCGAGGAACTGGAGGGCCTCTTCCTGCTTGGACTTTGCTCTGGATGCCATCCCGTAATGGTGGTTGCAGCCAGTCACTTCAGTAGGCGCGTAGGCGTGACGCGTCACGTGTCACCCAATTAGATTTGATCTCGCGTTCACCACTTGGTCCGACTCGCTGCGAAAATATGGGAAGAAGAAAAAAAGTCGAAGAGGACGAGGTATACCACGTCGGTATGGCTATAGCCTGTGATCAGACAGTTTCGTTGTTGAAAATGATTTCCAGAGGTCATCACGAAAGCACGCGTCAGTGACGATGGTGATTGGGTGAGTGGCCCACTCCAACCGCACTCTCCAACACACTGATACATCTCATCGTCTAGGAATACCTCGTAAAGGTAATCTTTTCCATTTAATGGTACCCATGCCTCTCGCTCAACCACATCATATAGTGGGCGGGCTATGATTCGGATGCGGATAGGTAAGCGTGCCACAGTACCCAGGGAGTACATGATCGATGGTATTTCTGTATACGGCTGGGAGCCCGGGGAGAATGTGCAGCAATGTGAGCGGCTGCTGAGAAGCTTTTGGAAACACATCGGCACGGACAACGAAGATTATCCTGTTGGTTATGAGGTAACTGCTGGGGAAGACTGGATCAGTCAGTATTTCGCCCTGATCTTCTCAGCGAATCCTCAAGTTATCACAGATAAGGAGAAACGGTATTTTGCGGAAACGTTTGTCAAGTCATCGAAACGAAAGTCCGACAAGTCAACGAAGGGGAAGGAAAGAGAGGTCAGGAAAACGTCGACATGGGATGCATTGGTTGACCGAACTTACAGGAGAAACGACAATCGAAGTCGACTACGCCACACGTATCGGACAGCCTTACAGACGACTCTGAAAGTTTGGAAGGAGTACCTGCGGCCAAGGCACCGCCTACAAAGAAGACCAGTAGAAGCACACGCATTGTGGGCACAGAAGTACGTACAACTCATAGGTTACATTTTTTCGTGTGCTTACTGCTTCTGTAGTCCGAGTCTGACAGCCACTCGTCCAAGCAGACAAAAGCTACGTCTCGCGCGAATGCCGCCACACCAGCTCTAAAGCAGATTACTAAGGTAAAATCTACATCTTACTTACCTTACTCCCCCACATGTACTCATGATAAACAGGTTCCGGCCCAGATCAAACGGCATGAAATTCCGTCGAGGACCGCTAGCTCATCAACTATTGCCCCACCCAAGGTTGCTGCCATGCGCACTCACCAAGACCAAAGGGCCCATCCTCTCGTAAAACCGATCGGTCTACCTTCCGAGAGTGTTGATGCCGGAAGCTCCCTTTCCACTAAGCAGCGCATTGCTGCCGGAATACCGCTCACACGTGCAGGACCCAAGCCACTTCCACCTGCACCTAAGACATCTCTTCCATCACTCTCGTTCAAGAAGACCAAACCCCCAGTTCTTGCTAGTGTTCTGAACAGCACGATGCCCAGCCCACCTGTTGTAACACCTACATCCCCTGTGGGTCAACCTTCAGCTGTTACGAATGAGGTTCATATGGTTGCCTCCCCCGAGCCAATGGATGTTGATCACCATGTTGATGTCTTTGATCCTGCCCTAAATGATGCTGGACTCCAAGGTGAAATGTATGAAGTGGTTCATATGGTGTGAAGTCTATCTGATACATAAATGTTCAGCAATCTTGAGAAACTTACTGTCTCCATACCACCAAAGTCCCAGGCAGAAATCAATGCAGAGATGTTTTTACAGACTGTTGAAATTCCTGTGTAAGTTCAGCACCATAATAGTTTTCTCAGACTAAGATGTACTTTTTCTTTATCCAGGCTTGGTACCCCTCTGTGAGTAATTATTTCATGAGATCTGCTTCATTCAGACTGAATGTTTGGGTCAACACAGAGAGATGGATATAGTACTTGATCAACCAATAATTGAACTGGGCAAGACACATGCCATATCAAAGTATGTTGGATTTCTGAACAACAATCCATTGCTGACTAGTTTCAGAATACCAAAGAAGTGGAAATGGTCTGGGGACCTATTAATCAGCACATCTGAGGGTAAAACAGAGCTTCTCTGTGATATTGCTATTACAGACCCAAGTGGAACTAGCAACAGTTCTCACATCAATCTCTTATTATCATCACTTGACTTGCTCTGCATCTCAAAGTTATACCCAATCATGGATCTATCACCCATTCTTCGAGCCTGTGGAAAATCTCAGTACTTTGGCAGGCTTGAGTCAAACAAGCCTAATGAAGAGGTGATCATTCATGGTTTGGAACACCACTTGATGAATGAAGGACTGGTTGGTAGTTTCAGTCCATTCTTTGGCATTTTATTGACACTTCTGGGTGTCTAGGCTGCAGTAATTCCACTGCTTCTTGATGGCATTGAAGCTGCAGTCCTTATAATCTTTCCAGGGGCACAAAAAAAGTTATCCAAGGCCCTAGAAGTGCCAGAGCTGCTTCATGATCTGGAATGCCCTCTTCTTGTTGTGCTTCTACCATTTTTAGTGTCTGCCAAAGCTGCTGGATGGAAGCCTACCATGAAAGAAGCATTGTCTTTATTCAATCCAGAGCATTCTTTGGTGTCTCATGAACTTCTTCAACAGCCTATGTTGTGTCAGGCAATGTCCTTGTTGTGTTTTCCAAGAACATTACTAGACTTCCTTCACAATTCTGGCACAAGCAGGGCATGTTGTATCTGGCCTTCACCTGATCAAATGTCTCTGGAGTTGGATACTGTTATGCTTCAGTGCATACTCAAATCTACAAAAGCAGTAACATCAAAGCTTGAAGAGGATGTACGAGTTGTCTTCATATCCAACAAGCATTTGAATATGCTACACACTGTACCATCATTGGTTGCAAAGCGGGTCAACTCTCCTGAAACCCAGTTTTGGACATATGGTTATTCTGCCAGCATGATGCATGATAGCTGGAAAGTCCAGGAAATCTATCCTCTAGGTATGTGAAGTTGTTTTCATGCTATTTTGCAGTTACCTAATGTGATGAATAGGGGGTGTTGTAACCTTCACTGCTTTTGCACTGGCTGAAGATTTGCTGGGTTGCCATCAGCTAATATCTCAGATTATAGAGCATCCCCTCTGGGACTGTTATTTGATTCCTGAGGTATTGGCTGTAGCTCACTTGTTGTGTAATGATGGGGATGTGTGTCCCTCAAGGTAAGCTCAAACCTTTGTTTGAACATGTTTACTGAGCAATTCTGCAGTGAATCATGTCTAAAACCTATTATGGACTGGATCAATCTTGGAATGATTTCTGTCATGAGAATGCCTGAAAGAGGACAATCTAACCAACTGGCTTGGCTCTCCCAAGCCTTTGGTCATCCTGGTACCAGTGGAGTTGAGCTGCTGGACAACTACCTTGAGGTTCTCAAAAACCATCCTGCCACTTCAGAAATGACAGTCCAACAGCTCACTGCTTTCACAACTAATGAGGTCACCAAAGATCTATCAAGCGCTCAAATTCAGCCAGCATTCATGGAGAACTATAGGAGATTTGTAGCAATCAGAGCCAATTCTGAAGACACCATACCAGTGGATAAAGATGGAGTGTGTTTTTCTCCTATTTCCTGACATTTTGTACTGATTGCACATCAGCTCGAATGGTCCTCACTCTCCTTGTTCAGCTTCAAAGATGATTATTTTCAATCGTAATCTCTTCTTGTCATACCAAATTGTTAGTTACGTAGTACACGAGCATTTCACCTGCCAGCACTTTTTGGACGAGACAGTTCTTGGTAATCTGGTTGGTCTTGGAGTCGAGCTGTCCTAACTGTCTCATCACTGAGGTACACAGAATAGGGTACTTCCAAGAGCACTTACCGTTTCATGTGATTAATGCCCGGTTCTAAGGTATTCACCGTGTCGCGTGCATCGATTTGATATATAAGGATGAACGTTTGAACTCGAACCCTTGCCTGGTGTCGCGCTTGTATCCGTGTCGTTTCCTTTGTTCGCCATGTCAAGTCTCGACGTTTTGTTGCTCAATCCTGCTCTTCACGATTTCCTTGCAATTGTCAAGGGTGCGAGGAACGGGTTTGTTTATGGCGTGAAGGTACGATTCCCCCACGCCCTCATAATGGCCATTCTGTTTGGCCGTGGAGAGTATGTCCATCCATGCTGTTACATCAACGCTTGCTAACTCCTTCCGAGGTTAGCTGGAAGTCGCGGAGCCGCGTAATCTACCAGGCTACGAAGCAGCACGCCTTCAATCTGGCGAAGTTTGTTTCGTTGTACAAGCTGCTACTGTTGCTTCAGAGGAAAACGAACGGAGGGAAGGAGCGCGGCGCAGATACGTTCATCGCTGGATTGATCGGAGGATATGTTGTATTCGGGGATAGGACCGCGGTGAACGAGCAGGTACGCATCACGTTGCTCACGCCTTGTCGTTGCACTCAGTATTTCTATTAGATCGTGCTCTATGTAGTCGCGAGAGTGATCGCCTCATTTTTACCGCGCGCAAAGGCACCTTATTCGAAGGCACCCTCTTCGGATGGATCCAATCTCGCTCGTCCCATTCCACCGGATTCTCGTTACTTCTCGGTCTTCGCAGCGTTGGCATGGGGCGCCGTCATGTGGTTATTCAAGCACCGGGGCGAGACCATCCAGCCTGGCATGTTCAACTCCATGACCTACTTATACCGCGACTCGGAAGTTTGGAACGATTTCAGAACACTCCTTTGGCACAACAAGTAATCTTATGGGGCACATACTCCTCTCCTATCGGGGACCATTCCAGTTAGAATACCACCTCGACTTCACTTCGAGCTCTAGCTACTCTCTTGTGGTGGCAGGTAATCTATGGTTCTCGGGACTCGATTGCACTTGTACTAGATGGTCTGTGAGCAACGGTCTCACGTTCCTGGTAACGATCATTTTACCCCGAGCATATCGATGGCCGCTGTGCAAGCATTTAAACACGCTTTGCACGACTCAAACTGTTTCAAGAGCACACTCATTTCGGCGGCCAGGTCGGTGGCTGGTTGATTGTGAGCGATGTTTTTCGATTGGTATTCTACATGAACCAATCTACCTGCTTCGAGCTGGGCAGCCAGCATCGTCCGGGAATCATTCCATGTTCGTGTGGTGACTTCCTTGTGAGCGACACATTCGCCATATCCAAACGGGAAGATGTCTTCTTGCAAGAGAATCGTCTTCAGCTGCTGTATCCTGTGACTGTGCAGTCGAACGAGATCATGATACGCAGCTGCGGAAGGAATGAGTGCGATTCGCCACTTGGAATAGGTAAACAGCGGCGGGTGCAGGAGATATGCACTCGCTTCGGCTGTCACGTCATCGAGATGGTTCCGTGTTGCGTAAGCATAGACCTCGAGGGGGTGAACAGAGGCGTTGGCGACCAGATGCGAATAAAGGGAGCGTCGGAGAGGCTCCGAAAGGAGGTACTTGTCAACCAATCTGAGCATGTCTGGGAGCAGTGGAAATGGGATGGGAGCCCCTTCGTATAGCGGAACTGATTTCCCCGTCCAACGTGCCTCGCGAGCAGACGGAGAGAGGGAAGGCGGGGTCGGTGGAAAGTACAATAATCTTAGCAGCAAGCGTAATGTCGCAGCGGATTCGTTCAACTCCAGGTTGTCTTGGAGCTCGCAGCTGTTAACCGTGTACTTCTGCTCACAGCACACGAACATGTCTCCTGTGAGTTCATATCATCAGTCTATTTTGCCCAAGAAGATGCAGGGCTGGGAAGCGAACGGAAGACTTCGGATGTTCGGAGTGCACTTTTATGCACCTCGAATCCCTTTTGGTCGGGGATCGATCGGATTCGGAAATCTGGGGGAAAGGCCCGGGAGAATTCCCCAAAGTCGTCAGACATGGCGAGGATTATGAGTATGAGAAATAGTTAAGGACGGCTAGATCTCCATAACTAACTTATAAGGCTCGAAACGTTTCACGTGCGTACGACATAGTCTACGCAGTATGGAGTGGCAACTTGCATACAGCCATGATGCAGGATCCATGATCCATCATGAGTCACACGGATGGTCGATGATGAATGAGTAGACGGGTTTCCATGCGTTGCAAAATACATCGTAGACCTAAATCACGTATGACACAGCGTGAGACGACGAAATGATGTGATGTGGTTAGAACGGGGACATCAGCCTGGAAAATCGAAAGGAACAGGAAAAGAAAGATGAAGACAAGACAAGAGAAAGAACGAGGTGCATGCCCAAAGCGAGTGGAGTCATGAGGAGTAAAGGGGCGATGGAGGTATCATCGGAGAGAGGTAAAGGGAAGTGAAATCTAAGCACCGAAAACCCTAGAGGATAATCACATCACAACACACTTCTTCTTAGGGTCCTTCGGTGGCCCCTGCCTGCCATTCCCAGGGTTCTCCAATCGTTTCGTTTGCCGTAGCGCACGAACGAGGTTCGTAAAGAGTGCCTCCACGTTATATGCCGTCCTAGCAGATGTCTCCATAAACTCGCATCCGAAGGTACGCGCAAGCGCGATACCCTCTTCGCGCGATACCTCACGCTCGTAAGTCTTGTCGCACTTGTTGCCCACCAACATAAAGATTGGCTTTTGACGCTTCACTTTGAGCATAGACTGTCGAAAGACCTCGAGTCGTTCAAACGTCGAGCGCGAGGCGATGGAGTACACAAGTATGAACCCTTGACCCTCGCTAACAAGGCTTAAGTGGTGGTCAGGGGAGGGTGATGTAGGATACTAACCGTACCCATTGGTCTCTAAGGGTGGCGTACTCCTCTAACAGATTGATAAGATCAATCGTTTCAGCCGTAAGGGGCGGCGTACCTTGCCCGGCAGTGTCAATGACTTCGACAAAGCACATCTTATTGTCGACGATGAGCTGTTTCCTATAAGCGTCTTCTATTGTCGGATCATACGTCTGAAGAGGGGAGGATTCAATTGCTGAGGTGGTGAATGTGTAGACTTGAATCGCACCTCTGGCGGAAGAGTGAGCCGATGTGTCGGAAACGGCATCGGATGTGTTCACTTACCGACAAAGCAGTTTAGAGTAAACTGAAGAATGATGAGCGGGTGGTGCTATAACGCGGGAGAGTGACGCACTTGGACGGCCAACGCGGTTTTGCCCACACCACCATCGCCTAGAACGGCTACTCGCCAACTATCCATGGCTTGTCGACCGGAGTGGATCTTGGATAGAGAGAGAAGATGTATACGATTGAGAAAATGGCGTGTGGGGTGGTAGGAGTCTGTGGGTGGAGATGAGTAACATGAAGAGATTAAGATAGAGATATAGACCTCGATTTGCTCAGAAGCTGTGAAATGTAAAGGATGGGTGAAAGAAAGGGGAGAGGAAAGGAAGAATGTGTCGTGCAAAATCGTGCAAGGTCGTAAAAATGAAGGCACAAAAAACAGCCCAGTAGAGCGCAGGAACGTGTGGTGAGAGAGGAGAAAGAAGACGGTGTTGATGGAAAGTCTTGCTGCTCCTTCGAAGCGTTGTATTTCTATAGTGCAGCGGCACTGCAAGTTTGCTGATGCGGATGCCTAAACACTCACAATCCCTCACAATCTCTTACCTTTTTGTCATAATTTCCTCCAAACTCAGAAAACAGCCTAAATTATTTTTCCTCCCAATCCTCCCCTCATCCCTGTTCGTCCTTTGTCTTGCCCGGCTCAAATATCCACACCAACACTCGAAACGCATGCCCGGCCCAGTCCATCGCCTGCATCTCTTCCTTTGCTAGTTTTCTCACGTCCCACAGGCGTTCTCGGCAATCGCCGCTCATCGCCGCCCAACCCACCCGGCCGCAAGTTCATTCTAAACCCGTACTACGCATCCGTTCAGTTTTCTCATAATTATTGCTTCGGAGCTGAGTGCGGATGAGTCTCCTATCTATCGACGTGATGAACATCTCCCGTTGTGCTCTGATCAGGAAAGCAATCGTATTGTGTATCCTGCTTTGGCGTAGCTCCGCGGACAGAATATCGACGTTTCGGTGCCTACAGGCACCTCGATGCTCCGCTCGGTTGAGAAGTTGTTCCTGGCGTGCTACCTCCCTCATCTGCTGTTCGAGACGTTCCTCTATCTCAACCGGTGGTATAGGAGCTTGACCCTTATAGGCACGGCCAGAATTCCGCTCTCTACAAAACTGGGCTGTCGGGATTTTTACGAAGTGCTCCCCAGTGGCTTCGAAAGTGAAGTAAGCATACCCTTCTCCGTGCATAAAAAGGTTGCGACTTTACAGCCCTCGCAGTGGAATGGACAGTAGCTCAGTCCTCCTGCCAAGGAATTGGCTTATTGACCCAAACGAAAAGGTCCAGAGTCTAGCAGCTTAGCAGCAGTACGACTTACCAAACTAAAAGCTTCCCTGTGACAAATAGACTCTGGTGACCCTCTTCTTTTCTCGGTAATTTTGCTGATGCAGCATATCTAGTCGGATCACTGCTCTTTTTTTTTCCGGAGCTGCTATGTTTCAAGGAACCATTTCGTTTAGGATTTTATCTTGATATTGGGAGACTGGAACTTTCTTTTTCAACCTGACAACTGGCATGCGTAAGCCGAGTTGACATGACTTGCCGATCAAGGACCATAAGAAAGCAAGCTATTTTCGACGTTGTTCCAGACTCCCCGCTTGCACGATCTTCAGAGTTTATCGCCACCGGAACAAAGTGGTATGCGATTAAGTATAGCCTCGGATCCAGAAATATGAAGGAACTGACGATTCTACCAGCATCTACTTGAAATCTCCCAGTGAATAAACGAAGAAGTACCCGATGCACTCGCACAAACTTTAAGATTAGGTTCACGACACGCTTTTGCCTCGTTTCCGGTTGTTTTGGAACTGAGGTCAGGGAAAAAAGAGACAAAAAACCCTTTTTTTAATTGGTGGAATTGAGTCAATTCTGCTGTCGCCCATCACCATTTATTCCCATGTATCGGGATCATTCACCGCTTATGAGAAGAGACCCATGAGCGAAGACAATGTCTCAGCACGACCAACCTCATCGAATCGAATGAATAAACAACAAAAGTGGGCAAAGCTCTCACCACCCTCTAGGCAACATGACGATAGCTCTCTGTCTCGATGAAAAATCCTCGCTTACTGATATAATGCCTGCGGGCCTATTGAGGTCATAAAAGACACAACAAGTACAGGGCTGCATGACCGACGCGCTTGCTGGTTACATGAAGTTGATCCGTTCCATATCACTGGCGACCTTCGCTTTCTGGATGATGATCCGAAGAATGTTCGCAACACTGACGTGACATGTACGAGACTTGAACCAACAGACAAAATCGAACGGACATACATGGCCCGGAAACCATGGTCGCGATGGGCGGAAATAGCAATGACGAAGCGTCACAACAATTCTGAAGCCAGGTGAGCAAGACCAAGGCTTGAAGCCTTGTGGTGCATGTACCCTTATCACTGATTAGTTGCCACCTAGAGTAAGAGGGACCATACTTGTCGCACCTTCATCAGGGAGGTTGACCGAGTACCATATCACTCCTTCGCTCAGGGAACGCTACGTACACGTGGGGAGGGGTAATTGGTAAAATAACCTCCGATCCAAGGAGCAAGAGGAACGTGCATCATATTCAATGGAGAGCTCACCTGCAAGTAGACTTCGTTAGGTGTTTGAACCTATTTAATCAATCTTTACTCACAAGGTCACCAGAATAATGAATTCATGGTGCATCATTGCTCTACAGCAGGCGTATCTTCTAGTGCTAGTCTACAGGATGGGACGCCTAACGTGGAGCGGAATAAATAGGGAAAAGGAAGGCAGCTCGACGCCAACGGCGGTATTAGAACATTGTGTACTGGTATACTAATGAAACAATGGGCGTGGAAGATGATAAACATGGAATAAGAACCTTTGAAATGGAGTCTAGCACGAAATACCAGGACTCGCGAACAAAGTCTACAACACGAGAGTATGTGTGCTTCTTCAAAAGGGAAACGTGTACAAACGCTGTCAGGGTAGAATCAGTCTTGCCGACTAAGCTCTCCTTGTGTCAGGTCGAGGATGAAGGTTGTCTTGAAGTTCTGAGGAGGCTCGATGAGTTTGACAGGCTGCACGGATATGTTTTGTGATATGGTGTTGAACGGTCGGATAGGGCGAGAGGGTACGAAATGGGGGTTGCGCCGTGGCAGCGGTCTCGGGGGAGCGGAGACAGAGACGGAGTTATGGGTGGTCCCAGCGAGGGGAGACGAGACGTATTGGGAAGCAGCACCTAGCTGGGAACGCACGGAGGACATAGTGATAGTCGCTGGAGAACAGTGCTAGTGAGGAGGGGCAAACATGACAGAGAAGTGACACGGACCCATCAGTAATCTTGGTGGGGAGGGCAAAGACCGTGTTGACGCCAAGTCCCAGACTGGCTGACGTTTGGAATTTGGAGGTTTTATACGCGAGCTCAAATCCGCTGGGGAGTGGCCTAGATACAAGTTACATACCGTTGGGGTTCGGCAGGCACACTCCAAACCCACACAAACAAACCCACAAAGGTCTATACATCATCGGTGGCTACTCGTGTGACACAAGCACTGAATGAGGTGTATTCCAGGATACAGCTTCTAGTACAAGTTCTGTAGCAAGTATACAGACGTGCTTGCGATGCTTCAACGCGGTATTCATAATTGTGCGCCAACGATAAATGTATATGATGTACACCGAGCAGCCTTTGCTCTCGAAAATGCGTTAGTTGCAGTGCAAACAAATAATTAAGAAAGAAAAAAGAAAAAACCGAGGCGACGAGAAAGGAAAAGAATAAATTGTCGAGTTTCAAGTAAATTAGTCTCTTGTTGAGCATGTGCAAGATATCGTCGATAGAATGATACACTTCGGGTGGTGTCAGGGCGAAAATTCTTGTTTCGCGACAAGAGAAGAGTGGCCGAAACTCGACCCTCCATCTGTCTCATAAGGTGAGGCAGCTGACTCCATATTGTACCCAATTAGGATGACAGATTAGCTGTCACGATGCATTGTGAATGAAGATGAGATTGAGGTGAGAACGTGAGGGCGGATGGTAGGATCGAGGTCCACTCTAGAAGTGAGATCGTCATCGCGGTATCTTCAAGTGACTTGATATCCCGTGTAGTGAAGTGTGTACTCCAGGGCGGCTGTGAGTACAGACAGCCTTTATTGGACGTCGACGAGGAGATTGCGTTCGAGAATGTATTTCCCTTCTTTGTATTTTTGGGAAGCTTCATATGCTCGATCCTGCGACCGTAGTGGCATGAGAGCGCTCGCCACAGCGACAGGTCAGTACTCACATACTTCCATCCGAGGATGGTAGCGCACTTCACGCAGTAAATGTCACGAACGGTGTGGTTACCCGTAGTCATCTGGCGGTCATTCGGTTCGCCTTCGACAACATTGACGCTGTCCAACAACCTGAATTATCTGTGAGGAGCACGGTGATAGAGCACTTACACCCCGTCGAAAAGATAGGCGCGCCCGTGCTGGCCATTGAACGCCTACGGTGACGTTTAGTCCCGAGGACGAGGGAACACTCAAACGAGGCTCACTCGAGATATCATAGAGTGGATGGTTGCAAGGTGAGTCTTGCACTTGGAGCAGCCATAGATGCGCTCGCCGGCGAGATAACGGCGGTATTTCATTCCCATCTCGGGTGGAGGTGCTGACGGGAAGTTATGGTTCGCTGAGTGGGACAAAGGATGCTCGGTGGGCGGGTGTGTATGGTACGGAAGGAAGCGGTCTTGATACAGCGTGTGAAGGAGAGTGGTGGAGGCACAGGAGTGGAATGAGGGGTGCAAGGTGCGAGGTGGGCTGCCGAAGTCGAGAGTCCCCTTTACGGTCGGGAAGACTACGCCTCATTTAGGCGGTCAGCGTTCCCACCACGTTTGGGCGGTTGGCACGAACTGCTACACTTATCGACGGCTTTTACCACTAATTACTTGATCCACCGCCATACAGCACGGCCCGTGGCGCCATGCTAAGCCCGCACATACCCGTCTGTAGAATACCTTGTAAAACCTACCGTGCTACCCCACCCTCCGCGCGCATGGGCTGCACACGAGTCGACATGATCCTCAATAGTATTACCAAGACAAGTGACTGTCCGCAGCGATAGTTTCCATTCCCCGTTGTTAACAGCGCTCTAACGCCGGTCCGCGGTGACGGTGGTGTTAGCCTCAGGGAAAGTCTACAATACTTGTTTTATCTTCGTGCGGGTATTTCGGTCGCGCTCAGACACAGGTCTCAGAGCGACCGGTACTAGTGACCCCCGATCGAGTTAGAAAGGGTGACAACCGTTTCATACTTACAAGTTGGGCACTTGAACTTCAAGCTTCAAGTTGCACTTGAGTCAATAGCCCCTGTGTGATGGAGTGGCAGGAGTCCTCATCTGAGACGAGGTCACGGCCCACAACTCGTCGGAACTGGTGTAACCGACGTTTGCTGGAGGCAAGAATTTGAAGCGAGCATTGTGCTGAAATGTCTCAAGGTTAGCCTTTCCTTCTCAACGCATCCCTCTTTCTCACCTTTTTACTTGCAGAGAGGGGAGAAAAAACTGTACGACTCTTGTCGCGTGCGCTGCATCGCATCCGCACGACTCCTCCCCGCGTCATTGCATCCCCAGCAACTCGTGAGTTTACCCTTCTTTCCTCTTAGTACTTGGCTTTACATTCACCCAGAGCCTCGCCGTGCTGCCGTGGCCATTGTCATTCGCATTGTTCCATCCCCAACCACTCCTCCGCTTCCCGCTGATACATCGATTCCTACCCTCGGTCAATTTTTCGAGCTCGACTGGGTCACGGACCCCGCTGCTCGTGCAGAAATCCTTTTCTTGCAGAGAGACGGTGGTTCTTCCGATGGTTTAAAAACTTCTCTGCTAGGCGAGGCTAGTACCCATCACAACAGCGGAACAGAAGCACACCTCGCTTTTCCAGGAGGCAGAATGGAGGAAGGGGATGAAGGTGGTCTTTACACGGGCATGTTTTCCTTCCATGAAACCCCCTCATTCTCTGAATGCCCGTCCAGCTATGCGGCAAACATGGGAGGAAATCGGTTTGGATCTCGCGGAACGCGATTTCACATGCATCGGGCAACTTGACGACCGAGAAATCACAACTTCTCTGGGGAAACGATTGCTTATGATACTTTCTCCGTTCGTCTTTTTGCAGCTTACACCCCGTCCACTCTCAGCGGAACCCGCTGAAGGTACCAGCATCCATTGGACGCCTCTTGAAACGCTTGTCAGTGCCGTTTTGCCTGAAACAGTCGGGGCCGTCAATTCGAGAGGAAAGTGGTCGAGTGTAACAGTGGATGCCGCTTCACGACTGACACCACGTCATGCTGCTGTCCTGAGGCTTTTGGTTCATGTTCTGATTGGCAGCATGCAGTTTCCCGCCATTCTCCTCACCGCGCCAGATTCTGCAATATCCGTTGCTGCTGGATCCCCTCCCCTTCCAATTAGTGCATCATATCCTGTCTTGACGCAGGATGTGCTTGAAAAGGGTATTATATCCGAGAAAGTGGCTTCCGAGAAAAGAAAGAAATCGATGAACTACCGTCAGCTCAAGCTCTGGGGCCTTTCGTTAGGCATGACGTTGGACCTGATGGCAAACATGGTACCTGAACCGCCGCAGTCACAGCGGGTCCCTGGACAGTACCCTAGGCTGCAATTACCTTTCCGACCTGTCGGTGGTGAAGGCATGCGCGTCGATGCCGTCGCCCCCAGTCTTTCCAGCGTGTTTCCCAGGTTTTCCTATCCAGATGTCAACTTCTGGATCTGGTAAGTGTTAGCTCGCGGTCCTCCCATCACTTTGTTTATTGTGGCATATTAGGGTATTTGGAAAGCGTTATCGCGAAGTGGTACGTGGGTGGGAAGCGAGCCTCCGCGAGGGCGGTTCAAATGATCGACGGTATGCATCGTCTTCAGCGTCGATTGGTGGATGCTGATTGTACTGTTTTACACAGCCTTAACTGGTCTGGTACAGCTCTGAGCAACTTCTACGCCGCAGTACGCAAAGCGCTGGTAGTTGTCATCGTCCTTCGTGCTATCAGTGTCCTCTTTGGTCTTTTATTCGCCGGCTGGTGGATCTTGGCCTAAGTCCACCTTTTTCTTCTTTGATTTGTCCGTCGGAGACATTGAACCTCCCCTTTATGTGGCCCCGTTTTCTCATGGATTTTCCTTCCTCAATTATCCGGAATATTTGTGTTCATTCCCACATTGAGTTATTTTTGTCCTTGTTCGTAAGTAAAACATGCGAGCCGTGTACACGAGACCTCAAAGATTCTTCTATACAATGACAATACATATTTCCTCTCGTCTGCTATTACTGATTGTCATGTGTAAGTCTGCCTTGTTGAAACATTGGTGAAGTTGATGCATGATAGCTAGTGGTGATATTACATCAGTCTGTGTTGCAAAGATAACTCGGATGTGCAATGCAGCCTCAGCCCAAGGGTAGACCACAAACTTCACAGTCATGTCCTCCGTGCGCGTTTTCAAAAGTACAGTGAGGACATATCCTGACCCGAGGGTCACCACCTCTCTGACCACGAGCAGCCTCTTCCGCGGCAATCTGGTCAAAGATGTCTTGCGGAATTTCGCCATGCGCGTGTCCCGAGTCTGTTGGTCCTGATGAAGTGGGATGAGCGGCTATTGGAAAAATCATTGAACTTAGGGAATAACACCATGCTATGCATAAGGACTCACGGGCGCTTTCACGGGCAAAGGTTACGAGAGTCTGCCATCCGCCTGTCTTCATGAAGGTATCAAGCGCGGAGGGGTCTTCCAGCAAACGAGGAGAAG